>CALSCR010000002.1:443-11398 GCA_943704495.1 Pigoraptor chileana
GGGGGGGGAATCTCTATTTTGGAAGTGTGGAGCAATCCCGACATTTTTATGTAGTTTAGCGCCTGCACACCGATGCTTTCCACTTCGTGTGTTGTGGTGTTGTGTTTGTGTGCAAGTGCGTGTGTGTGCAAGTGCGTGTGGATTTGTGGATGTGGTATATGTGTGTGCGTCCGCGTGTGTGGCGTGTGTGTATCCATCATGTCCAGGTCGGTGCTGATAACTGACGTCAGTTGTTGTGGGCGTGTCTGCCAATCGGTGTCTGATTGTTGGTCTGCTGCATCTGCCGCTCACTGACATCTAACACGCTTGTGTGTGTGCGTGTGTGTGTGTGTGTGTAGCTATGCTGCGGCATGCGCCTTCCTCGAGAACAACAATCTTCTCTCGATCATCCGAGCCCATGAAGCGCAGGACGCCGGGTGAGTGTGCGCGTTGTGTTGCCTGACGTGTTGATATGGCGTTCTTTGGCGGCAATCTTGTTTGTATTCGGCAAATCCTTTGTATGTGCGTGTTGTGGTCGCAGTGGCGTGCACTTGTCGTTGCGTGATTCCTGCACTCCATGCATACACACACACGCACACGCACACATTAATCATCTCCCCTCCGGCCTCCAGCTACCGGATGTATCGCAAGAGCCAGACGACCGGATTCCCCTCTGTCATTACAATTTTCTCTGCTCCGAACTACCTTGATGTGTACAATAACAAAGGTGCGTAATGATTGCTTTCTCCTTGTGCGCGTGTTTGTCTCTGTGTGTGTGTATGTTTTTGTGTGTGAGTGAGTGAGTGTGTGTGTATGTGTGTGTGAGTGAGTGTGTATGTGTTGTGTGTGTGTGTGTGTGCCTACGTGTTCGTATTCGCAGACAATCTGTGCTCCCGTAGTTATGTATGTGTGTTTTGTTGCATGTGTTGCTGCATGTGTTGTTGCGGCTGTTCACCTGAGAATGTCCGTGCGTTTACCGAACCGTCAGTTCGTCAGTTAGTTCCTAGGTTGTGGATAGCATTTAATTGGTTAATCCCACTGCTGTTGATGCCCTCTTATGGATGTGCCTGAGCATTGAACTGACTCCATTTGTGCCGTTTGCATCCTCCCTGTTGCCTTTTATGACGTGGCGTGGCGTGGCATTTGTGTTGACCCGCAGCTGCCGTGCTCAAGTACGAGAACAATGTGATGAACATTCGCCAGTTCAACTGCTCGCCGCATCCGTATTGGCTTCCCAACTTCATGGACGTGTTCACGTGGTCCCTCCCCTTTGTCGGAGAGAAGGGTGCGTAACGGGTCCGCTTCAACTGTGTGTGTGTGTGTGTGTGTGTATGTGTGTCTGTGCATGGGTCTGTTTGTGTGTATGTGTGCATGTGTGCATGCATGTGCCTGTCTGTGTGTCAGTGCGCCGTACAGGAGAGTCCTGCGATTGTCATTCAGTGATGTCTTTCGTGTGTTCCATCCTGTGTCAGTCTGCGTATACTTTCCCCCGTTACTTGCCTTGTTTACTTGCAGTCTATTTTGCATTCCTTTTGCCGTTCCTTGTGTGTTTGATGTTTTGGATGTTCTGTCTATGTCGAGTTTTTGCGTGTGTTGGTTTGTTTCTATTTTGTTGTTGTTGCGATTTGCGTACATTCTTTCCTGCGCAATAGTCAACGTAAACACGGCACTGATGCATCTGCTGCATGTTGAATCCCCGCTGCTGTGCCCATTGCACGCCTTCCACCACAGTCACGGATATGCTTGTCGCCATTCTCAACATTTGCTCGGACGATGAGCTCGAGGACGGCGAACCGGAAGAGGATCCCTCGGAAGGTGCGTTGTGTGTGTGTGTGTGTGTGTGCATGTGCGCATGTTTATTCTGTTCAATTGTCTCCTTCTATCAGCAAATACTGTGTCTGTTTGCACACTGTCTAGCTGGCCGACAGTTCGACGCTTCCCCAAATTATTTTAATTGGTTCTGTTTTGAAAATGGAATCTAAATATTGCAAATGCGAATTGAAATTGATCACTTTGACTGCGCAGCTGAAAAGGCCGCACGCCGCGAGGTCATTAAGAACAAGATTATGGCAATTGGCAAGATGGCTCGCATGTTCTCTGTCCTCAGGTGGGTTGCGGGTTAATGTTAGGGGTAATATTAGGGTTGGTATTAAGATTGCGAGACCTGTGCGCAAGTACATGCGGTTGTTGGTTTGTCTGTCTGTCTGCCTTGCAGTGAGGTCATGCACCGAATGCCAGCCTTGACAAATGCAAGCCGTTTCGCTCACGTGGTCTCTCCGTGTGTGTGTGTGTGTGTGTGTTTGCTGCGATAGGGAGGAGAGCGAGAACATTCTACACCTCAAGGGCCTCACCTCCAACAACCAGCTCCCCGTCGGCGTCCTCTCTGGCGGCAAAGCGGGCATTAAGAACGGTGCGTGTTGGAATCGTTTATCATTTTCTGTGCAAGTGTATACGATGTGTGTGTGCGTGTGCGTCTGTCTTCTTTGTGCCGCTTGTGGCATGATATGTGTGTCTGTTTATGTGAATTGAACTCAATTGATTATTTGCATAATGCATATAAAACCAAAGCTCACTCGCACCCAACCGATCCGCTCTTTCTCTCCCCTTTTGTTGCAATGATCCGCCGTGGATACGGCAACATGCAGCCATCACAACGTTTGAGGAAGCCAAGATGCTCGATCGCGAGAACGAGCGGATGCCTCCGCCGCGTGGGTCAGTCTCGGAGAAGCCAAAGTCGATGCTGGCCAATTTTGCCGGTCTGAACCTCAAAGTCTAATGAGTGTGTCATCCCAGCGGTGTCTGTCCAATGGGGTCATGGCGAGGGAGCCGACGTGTGCGTGCATGCATGCCTGCATGCGTGCGTGCTGGCGGCGATCCGGTTGTGTTGACGCACCCCCTTCAGTTTTTGTTCTTTTGTGAAGGGATGGGGAGTGCTAGCGACTAATCGCAAACCCTCCTAACCTGAGGCGCAACACTGCGGCACATGACTCGTTTTCTATTTCGATTGTTGTCTCGCGATACATTATTCTCTTTTGTGTCTGTTTGCAGCGCGCCCGCGTGTGTATGTGTGTGTGTGTCTATCCATGCGCCAAGCGTATGAAAAAGCACGTTGTATTTTTACAAACTGGCTGTCTCTTATGTGTGTGCGTGCATTTGAACTGGACCATCTCAATTTCCGTTCTGAGTTGTTTGCTTTCATAATTGTCGTTTTTCCTTAGCTTTGTTTTTTGGGTACAGTAACCATTCTCGCTTTGTCTATTCATTCTATCCCTGCCCACTTGCTGTGTGAAGTGTGTGTATGTGTATGTGTTTTTGTGTGTGTTGAGTCTGAAACAACTGGGCTCGTGCGCGTGCACACCCGCTCCCTATACTAAGTGTGTGAGCAAGAGTAAGCCTCGCGCGCAAATACAAATACAATTCTATTCCAACCTCCATCCGGTGCTTGTACGGCATCCACGCGTAACCAGCGAACAATGAGAAAGTTGCAAATCTGGAGCAGGGAGAGGAAGCGCTGCAGTGGCGGGAAAGAAAGCGCTAGCAGCGGGACAGTATAGCCGTGCAGAAAGTTGCGAACCTGGTGGCAGGAAATATGACTTTGTCCAGCAACGTTGGCCGGCCGGCGAAATGAGAGGGAAGTGAGTAGAAAACTCAAAGGATAGAATGGAGAAGAAATGCCTCCAGTCGGCGATGATAACTCTGCTTACAAAGCTAACGAACCTTGTCATCTTGGATCATCACGACGGCAAGGACACCAACGCCTATATTAAAATTGCTGCAGGTGTATCTCCCCCGTGATATTTCAATTGTCCAGAACCTTGCTGTCATTTTCGAGGCTAAACGCGAAGGCATGATTGGGGCACGAAACGAGGCGCTGGGTGTCGAAGGCCGTGTCAGAGACGCCCGCTTTTCCCGCTAATTTTGGCCCGTGTCCTTGCACGACAGGCTGAGACGCCGATGAGAGCTCCGCCCTGCCCTCGCCTCGTTTTATGTCATTTTTGTGTGTAACAATCTGAATACAATCCAAAAACGACAGAAAGTTGGGCGGGGCATGTAACCTCGCTGGTTTACTACACCCATCCAAGAGGCAGTATGCGCCTGTACATGTTGTAAAACTCAATGTAGCGGAGTGTGCGCACAGGAAAAAAGAAGCCACCGAAACTTCCAACCGCCAGCACGATGCCGGCGCATCCGATGGACACGATGGCATCAAAGCGGCGTCCCACCCTGTGAATGTGGTGTGTGCGTGTGTGCAGTGAGAGAGAATGATGAGTGTGCGTGTGTGTATGCGTATGTGAGTGATGTGTGCATGCGTGTGTGTGTGTGTATGTGTGCGTGTATGCGTGTTTGTGTGTGTTATGTGTGAGTATGCGTTTGCTTATATGTGTGTGTTATGTATGTGTGTGTGTATGTGATTGATGAGTGTGTATGCCATAGCAATGTGTCGGCGTCTGTGTTCGTTCCATGCAGCGCTTACCCACCTTATTTTACCATTGCCAGTCCACAGGCGACGCAAAGCAGATCTCACACCGTACAAAAAGTGGTACACACCGCACACTCCGAGGGATGTGTACAGTGGATATGCCAGAAGCGGCCAGCGATCCTAATGCAGATCAGGCGCAAAAAGTGCACATTCTGCCCGTCAATTAAGAGATGTAGACCCAAGACGGCAACTCAGGCGCTGTGCCCACACAACCGTTCAGACAAGAGAATAGACAAAGCACATACATAAAGAACAAGACATTACATACACACACACACACGCTCACACACACACACGCGCGCTTACACACACACACACACACAAAAACACATAGACACATACATATATATACAGACACACACAACGGAATAATATTGATTCGGTTCAATATGCACAACTCACAAGTGTAAAGGCAACACCGGAAAAGTCGGCTTTGACGTCATACAGCACAGCGGGCAGGCGCATTTGGATCGCATGCATAGTCCCACAGATGGCAAGTACGTATCTGCGTGGAGGACAAGTGCACGTGTGTATGCACGCGAGTATCCTTCAGTCTTTTTCTTGGCTTTTCGAGCTGTTTGGTTTACTGTGCGTGCTATAATATATATGTATATATGTGTAAGTGTGTGCGTGCGTGTGTGTGTGTCTGGGCGTATGTGTGCGTGTGCGTGTGCGTAAGTGTGTGTGTGTATGTGCGTGTGGTGGAGAAAAGTGGCACAGATGCAGACGCAGCAATGATTGTAAAGAAGGCGTGATTGCCAGATCATTAATGCCCCACCCTGTTGTCCTGTGCACCTCCAGTCGCCAGTCGTCCCTTTTTGCGACAGTTGTCGGCGCGAGTGCTTCACGCTTGCGTCCAATCATCACACTCGATGCGATGTGAATCAATCCAGCACCGCCAACAACAGCCGCCTCTGTAAAGAGTGGAGAGGAAAATGGTGATAAGCCTCATTAATGGCTGCCAATGAAGACTCAAACCGAGAGGATGCTGCGATTGCAATCAATCATCAAACTATTTGCATGATGTGCTCGAGGAGGTAAAACATGAACATATAAGCACACTTACATAGACGGGCAGGCCACGACGGCACAACAGATACAACAGACAAACACGAAACAACGACAACAGACACAACGACAACAGACACAACGACAACAGACACACATGACTCACATTACTTTGCAGATGCGCACAATAGGCAACCAAATGCGCACGTACCAATGAGTGGCGTCTGATAGTATTCCCGTAGCATCAGCTGCGCGTTATCGAAGGCATCTTGAGAGACAATCGCCGTAAACGTGTTTAGCAAGTGCAGCGAGAGGAAGCTTCCAAATGCTAGGCCCGACACCGCCTGGATCTGGCCCAGCCGGTGAGTCGATAACAAAGCCATAGCGCAAAGGATTAACGCTCAAAAAAAACCCGACGTCCTATGATAAAACAGCCGACATAACAAACAAACAAACAAACAAACAAATGGCCAGGGAACAGAACAGACTTGTGGGACTCTAAGCTTAGTAACAAAGTGCAAGTTGTGCATGTATGCGGATAACAGCATGACTCAAGAGTTACGCAGCCGCTTGTTACGGTGTGTACACCCCGTATGCATTCAGGCAGTGATCACGTGACAAGACAGCTCCCTACACTACTGAAAACACTCAAGGGGAAGTCCCCTTGAAAACACTTGAAAAACGCGCACAGAGTGTGCATCTTAGTGTAATCCATGCGCAGTGCAACTGGTCGGTCGACGGGAATGTATTGTGTGGCATGCCATGTGTCTGTGTCCGTGTGCTTGTTGCTGTGCGAATGCGGGCAATGGTCGTGGTCGTTAAGGTTGTGAATTCGAAACACTGGTACGGTGATTTAATCGAGTCTGCGTCGGTCGTAAGCAAACTGAGATGGCTGGCCTTGTTTATGTTTACACCTGCAGAGCGTGATTGCTTTGTCCACGCTCCAGCATAGGCTCCATATTTAATGTGTCGATGATGGACGATGCGAAAGTGACCCATTCATTCCACATTTTCACGTTCCCATTTCCTTTTACAGTGCCACTTGGTGAAGGAAACCCGGCGTCGGCGCATCTGATCACATGACATTGACCGTTGTCGACACAATGGATACTGATAATAGGGTGCCGGTTGTCAGCGGGGGTTTCAGCTCACTTCCCCTGGAAATCGTCGTCCGCCGTCGCTTCATTCCTCGCGAACGCAGACCTGTCGTCGCTGTCCAGGGTGAACAGCGCTCTCCACACCCATCTCCGTCTTCCACCTGTGGCCCATGTACAATCGCATGTACATTGAGGACGCCCAGTTCCGCGACGAAGTCAGGGCGACGATTCCAGTCGACCGGCTCGTGTTGTTGTCGTTCGACCGGAATTTGCAGGACCTTTCCGCTTTTGAAGAAGCCCATTCTGCTCGCTTTCCCATTGCTTGTTATTCTGGGCGCTCATGCACTGCCTCCGCTTTGTCGCCCCTCAAGGGCGTCCACACGGTGGAGCTTTCGTTTACCTCCGAGTCTGCTGATTTCCTTGCGCCACTTGCCGATGCGCAGGTTGTTCGCCTTGTAGAATTACACTGCTTCGTGAGGGTCGCAGCATTCGGGAAGGCAAAGTCTGTCGATATTAACAATGGAATGGTGGACCTCAGCGGCCTGATTGGGATACCGCGAGTGCGGCTTGTGGGTGGCTATACTGCACCAGGTACTAGAATTCAAGACATTTCCCCATTGCGCCTCGCTCGGTTTCTTGAGCTCTGTGACATGAGGGAAGTGAAGGATCTGAGCTGCCTCGAGTGTGCCCGCGAGGTGGTCATACACGAGTGCCCGCGCATCATCACCCTCCCTCCAACCGCGCATCTCCGCGCCTTCACGTGGCATAATTCGCCACTCACACCCATTCCTCCGGAGCTTGGAAGATTGCGTTTCCTGGACCTTTCGTCCTCTCATGACCTCACAGAAGTGTCGGCGGCCCGCAATGTGCACGAGCTCATATTGCGCCAATGGCGGTTCGCTGCATGATGTATCAGCCCTCGGTTTCGTCTACACATTGCGCATTTCATCAGCGGGAGTTCTGGACGTATCTGCACTGAGCAGAGTGCACACGCTCGAATTTGATCGTGTCACACTCGAGGGCGTCTCAGAACTGACGGGCTTTGATTATCTCTCGCTTTTCTCGGTGCGGTTTGACGTGCAGGAACTCTCAAAACTCGGTACTGTTCATACTCTCAGGTTGCCATTGGTTGCTATTGAGGATGTGTCGACGCTTGGTGGCGTCCACACTCTTCTCCTGAAACGCAACGAACGCATTGTGGACGTTTCTGCATTAGGGAATTGCCACAGGGTGGAACTCATTGGATGCCCTGTTTCAGACGTGAGCATGCTGGGCCGCGTCCACGCACTCAATCTTCAATTGACAAACGTGTCGGACGTGTCGATGCTTGGCAATGTTCACACATTGAACTTACGCGATTGCAAAAACGTTGTCGACGTATCTTGTCTGGGCCGTGTTCATGATCTTAACTTACGTGGGTGCACTTCAGTGTCGGATGTTTCAATGCTCTTTGCAGTTCATACGTTGGATATGTCTCTTCATGCCCCATCACACACGACGTTTCTATGCTGGCGAACGTGCATACGCTGAGTCTATCTGGTTGTCCAATTTGCGACGTATCTGCCCTTGGAAGGGTTTACACTTTTGGATCTGGGTGGTTGTAAACTTGTAACGGACGTGTCTGCACTTGGCGGCGTGCACACGCTTATTATCGATGGTACCTCTGTCAGGGATATTTCGGGGCTCATTGGGTATGGCAGGTGCGGGTACTCAGTGTGAGGGGATGCAAAAATGTGGACCATGGCCAACTTGCGCGCATCCGCAAAGTCATTAGCAAATAAGCTGTCAGGGCATGTACTGTTTTGGGACTATTGTATGCCAATACGTATCTCACCTGTTACAATGTACCCACGCTATGTATTATGTGCAGAGTTTGTGTACACAGAGTCCTTTCCTCGACGTCCACTGATACTGTAGATCTATCAGGCATAAAAATGTGCAGACGGAAGCGCAACTCATTCGCATGGATGACAACTAAAGATGCCTAATCAAACGGCGCGTTCAGTTTTCATTGAACAAGCAGCCACAAGAACATCCCGTGATAAGCTATTGGATTTGCATATCGTGCAACCGTTACGGCCGTCGCATGCCAGTGCCACAATGACTGAAACATGCAATGGCTCATCACTGCAAACACACTATGGGGCGTAACCATGCCAAAGGTCAGCGCTGCGGAATCCAATGACGCATTATTTTCTCACTCCACGCAGCTGGCCTGGCCACTCGCAGAAAATGTGACAATGGACGAACTCGACGGGGTTGGAGTGTGACTGTGCGTCACCTGAGTGTCCACTCTGTCATCAATCAACACTGAGAGTTAGTGCCGCATGACATTGCAACACAATGCATTCTGAACGACGATCATGACATGCGATTCCACGAATTCGGCGGTGTGGAATGGCCCGAGTTACTGCAGGACTGAGACATCGCCAGCTCTGCTACTTCAAGACTTTATTTAACTCAGAGGTATCCTGGGAAGAATTATTCAGTTACACATAATACCACGTGGACTTCAGCTGACTGGCTCGCGACTATCACGGGGGAGAGCTCACTTGACTGCGATGTTATTGGAGTGCGCCAATCATCAATCTCATTCAAACTTGCAGACTGCTGAACGCAGTAACACAATTTCTTCACGCACGCACGCACCGCATACACGCAAACGCAAACGCACGCACACGGACACGGACACACTACAAAATACACACACTTACAGACACAATTCCGTACACACATACACGCAGCGAAATAACAAGAAAAAGCGAAACAATAACAGAGTACCACTTTAAATCAAAACCGGTCACAAACTCCCAAACAAACAAACAAACAATCACTGTAAAACACACACACCGAGTCGCCAGAATTAAACTGACCGACTCAGTTACCCAGTCGCCCACAGACAGGCAGTAATAAATGGACCCAATGTTCGCAGGCCCCATCTACGTTATTCCCCACGTCTACCCTATCCAATCTTCCACTTTTCCACTTCTTTGTGTCAATGGGGACATCCCAGCGACGACTCTGAGTGAAACCTTGCAATTAGTGAGACTTGACGTGGTCATAGCACGCCTGGCACACGCGGACGGGACGATCCAGTTTGAGTCGAGGAATTGCAACTTCGTACTTGGAGCACTTGCCACAGAAGACACCACCACAGTTCCGACAGTGGTGTCGCCGCTCGGCAAATGTGAAGCGCACCTTGCACTTGCCACACACGTTTACCATGTCGTCCTTCACCCAGTAGTCGCTCACACCGCCTGCGAGATTTGTCGTTGTCGGGTTGGGACGCGGCAGGGGGGGATAGCAGGTTACATCAGGTCGTGTTTGTGAGTGTGAGTGCGTGCATGTGCAGTTGACAGTGACAGCAAGAAAAACCCGCTCACTATGCAAGTACAGGCCGATAACTACGGCTAAAAGCGAGTAGAGTTAACAGCAGTGAACATAATTGCAAAAGTGAGTATGACACTGCGCGTCTAACGGCGGTGTAGCTACGCACCAGTGCCGTCGGGAAGTGTCCAGCTGAAGACGCGACCTCGTTCATCGCCCACATAGAGCTTGCGGTTGTCCTTGGCAACAGAAAGGCACGTGATTGACGCAGGCAGTCTGTTTTCCTTGCGTTCAAACGCAGTGTGCGTTGCAAGCTGCGCCCGAAAGTGGATCTCATACGCCCACACACCTGTTGCAAGTGTGGCAGTACCGAGAGGGAGAACGCGTGTGCTCGTTACATGAGAGAGAGTAGACGATGGGCAGAGTGTGGCCAGAGGCACACACACGCGCACACACGCACACAAACAAATACCTGACTTTCGACCCGCAGAGTCGTCACTCTCTTGAATCGGCTTCGGAAAGTGATCGCAGCTCCAAATCTGAGGAATATATCATTGGAGAGCAAAGTCAAAATTGAATATCATCAAATTGAAGTATACATTCGCACTCTTCATCGATAAAACAATGATGCGCGCACACACAATAACAGATGGCAACAAACCAACGCTGAAGCACATATGTGCGCAGAATTGAAGAGCAGTGGTATTCGCAGTGACATTGCACAGGACGGCACGTGGTAAAATAGATTGAGCCCATCACAGCATGACTGACCTTCACAAGTCCATTTTGGTGTCCAGTGACGATAATGTTATCCTCATTCCACTCGGGTCCCTGCATTGATTGTGTATGTGTGTATGTGTGTGTATGTGTGTACATGTGTGTATATGTGTGTGTATGTGTGTATATTTGTGTATATGTGTGTATATGTGTGTATATTTGTGTATATGTGTGTATATGTGTGTATATTTGTGTATATGTATGTATGTGTTTTGTGTGATTGTATTTCAGTATGTGTGTGATGAACAAATGAAGGTGCTATTTGTGAATGAGTCTCAACCAAATCT
>CALSCR010000006.1:0-15829 GCA_943704495.1 Pigoraptor chileana
GTGTGTGTGTGTGTGTGTGTGTGTGTGTGTGTGTGTGTGTGTGTGTGTGTGTGTGTGTGTGTGTGTGTGTGTGTGCGTGTGTGTGTGTGTGTGTATGTGTGGAGTGTGTGCGTATGTATTTGCGTGTGTGTATACATATATGCCAGTATGCTCTTGATTCCCCTTGTTGTTGGCACTGATTCGGAATACACTTCAAACAATGCACCACGTGACTTTGCGCAGCTGAAGAAGCTCGTCGACTGCTTTTATTCGCCCGCGACGTCATCTGCAAAGGGAGCGACAGCCGATGGGTGCGTCACTGTGACAGCTTCGTGATGAGCAATGTTGTTTTTTTCTTCTGTATCGTCGTTGTGTTGCAATTGCATCATTTTTACATTTGTGTGTTATTTTGTGTGTAAATGGAGTGCGTGTGTCAATGTTCTCACCAACTGTATTGCCCACGTGACCTCCGCCACCCCATCGACGCACACGTGACACAGCCGCACATCCGGGTCTTTCCTCCTCGATTTGTTCAAGCCGTTTGAGCCTCACGTGATTGCGTGGATCGACCGCACTGAGGCAAGCGTTCAAGACTGGGCGACGTCTGCCTTCAAGCGCGATGTTTTTGTGCCCGAGGTGGGAGAAGCATTTGTGCACATATATGTGTGTGCGTTTGTGTGTATCCTTTTTTGGCGCAATATATATATGTGCTTGTTCGTATGTATTTGTGCATGCTAGAGTGTGTGTGTGTGTATGTATATGCTCGCATGTTTTCATGGATGCGAAGAGCACGCCGTATCGATTAATGAAATGACAATGTTCATATATTGCCGGGCATGCACGACTGCATTATATAACTCTAACACTGCCGCTCCCCTGTTGCGTCAGGTTGCGGGCATGTATGTGTCGTCCTCTGCGGCGGACATTTGTGGTATCATCGCGCAGTCGTATGAGCACCTCCGATCGATTGATTGGAAGGAACCGGCTCTCAGGTGGGCAGATGTGATGTGTGTGTGTGTGGGGGGGGGGGGGGGGGGGGGATCTGGGGGGGCAGTGTATAATGTGTGTATCTGTGTAGTATGTGTGTTGTATGAATGTGTGTGTATGCATTTCTTGCCATCACCGGTCACATGACTATGGCGAGCTCAACCGAATTCTAAACATACCTTTCCCGTTACGACTGTTTGACTTCGTTACTCCAGAGTCCACCTCCACTCTCGCTATGTCGATGTGATGGCCACTGCCATCGATCGGTATGTTGCGCTACTGGCGTCAGCAGGACGTCAGTGGGCAGCAACGGGCGATGGCGACGGAGTGGCACCCAGGCTGTGCATCATTCTCAACAACACTCGGTGGGTGTCTGCGTGTGCAGGTTTTGTGTTTTTTATTTTGTGTTTCTGTGTGTTTGTGTGTTTGTGTGTGCGTGCGTGTGGCTTTTTGTTGTAAGGATGGGTGGGTGTGGATGTGTGTATGTGGATATGCTTATGCTCTGTAGAGAGAGAGGGAGAGAGAGAGAGTTTGTGTGTGTGTGTGTAAGTGTGTGTGAGTGCGCGCGCGAGAGAGAGAGTTTGTGTGTGTGCAAGTGTGTGTTTGTGTGTTGCTAATTGTGGACTTGTGCTGCGATATTTGTCTGTCCATGTGTATGTGTGCGCGTGTGCAAGTGTGGCTTGTCTCTCAACAGCATCCAAAGAATGCAATGTTGCGGCTGATTCATGATGCCTGTCGTTTGAGACTCAAAATCACGTGCAACTCACCCTTGTCATGTGACTCGCTATCACGTGCGCAGTTTTGTGCACCAAAAACTCACGGATTTATATGAGCTGATGGGCATCGACACGATTGCGGCTGAGGAAATGAGGCTTGCAAAGGAGAGCGACAAGAACGCCGAGGTCGGTTAAGGCTTGGAGTGCCGGCCCCATTTTCACTCTTTATCGTGCGTGCATGCGTGCGTGTGTGCGTGTGTGTGTGTGTATGTGTGTGTGTGCGCGCCTTAAAAGACCTACCCCATTCCGTTGCGTGAATGTGTTGTTTCGCGTGCAGGACGACTCTGGCATACGACAGCGCTATGTCGACATGCTCACACAGCTCGACCGCACGCTCTTCCGCAGTGTCATTTTCTACATTCTCAGAGAGGTGTGGGGTCGCCATTGTTGTGATTCGATGTGGCATTTACTTTCTCTGCATTGCTTACTCTAAGAATTTGTGTTACCCGAACTGCCTTTGCTGAGGTGATTCTTCTCATCGCCTAATATATATATATACTATCGCCCTCTCTCTCGAATGTGCACACACACACACGCACATGCATGCACACACCCTCACTCCCGCTTTCTTTTCCGTCACCCTGTCGACATCCCGCAACAGATGATGGGCTACATCGAGCCCGCCTTTCGTTTCATTCTCGGAGAAGACAACGGCATGACATTTGCGCAGTCCATCGGCCGAAGTGGCAGCAGATTCTTTGGCCGCTTTCTCTCAAACATTGTCGACTCGTTCACCGGAGACGACGTGGATGACGCCGACGGCAACAGTGGGAGTAATGCGAGTAACGGGCGGGCCAGGGGCGACGGCGTCAGCAGGCCAGGCAGTCCCGTGACCTCGCGTGGCAACGAAGCGCTGGACAGGGCGGTGCAATCCATCGTCACAAAGCTCAACCGGTGTGTCACTGCGGACTTTTCTTGCTCTATTGTTTTGCTGTTGTTAGTGTTGTTGTTGTTGTGGTTTGTGCGTGTGCATTTGCTGCTTTTGTCAAGGTTGTCCGGGGTTCATTGGGGAAATATTTGCTTTGCTTTTAATGCTAATCCGGCACTTCATTGTTCTTTTTGGGTATCGTCACTCGATGTCACTGTCGTCATCCAGTGATCTTGAGCTCCTTCACGACAATCTCCAGCCGAGCCACTTTCTCGATATAATCGCTCTTTTGTGGCGGGGTATTATCGTGCATTTGACGCGGGTGGTTGTGGGTCCCACTCACTGGCGCTCGTCACGTGCCGATGCCGCGCGGGCTGCACTCAAGGTGTGTGTGTGTGTGTGTGTGTGTGTGTGTCCACTATGTCCCCACATACCTCGATAATTCCTTGTTTGCAAAGTTCGTTTTGTTGAAATTTACTCCGATTGACGACTGCTCTTGTAGTCTGTGGGCGTGGTGCATAAGACACGTGACCTGAGTCATACATCTCATGCACTCACCCCCTCTTCAAATTCGATATGGCAATGTCATGGACGACGACGACAACACGACAACAACTACAACAACAACAACAACAACAACAGGCGGTGCAAGACGTGTTCCATGCTGGCGGAGAAGGCATTCCAATCGATGTTCTTCGCAGCAGAAAGTACAAAACACTCTACGGATACATTCCGCTGTCGACACTCAAAACGCGCGAAATTATAGCAATGTACCTTTCCATTGGACAGAACGACGGGACCATATCACCCGCGTCGCCTTCTCAACCCCCGACAAAGATGGCTCCGTCACAATCACCAGGGGCAGGTGCATGTCGGTACACTCGACGCATGCTCTGCACCGCCCTGTATGTGAGGTCACGTGCGGACGATGCAATGGCGCGTCGGTTTCTGGCAGAGTGGGAGCAATCGGCGGAGGTGCGCGGGATGATCGACGCGTGGGAGACGGGCGAATCGCACATTTGAATCAAAGAGCAGAAGGAAAGCGACAATGTGTGTCTCTGGACGCAACCCCACTCACTCACACACACACACACTTTCTCTCTCTCGCTCTCTCATTCTCACTCTCATTCTCACGCTCAATCTCTCTCACACTCTCACCCTCGCCCTCACTCACACTGACACCCTCACTCACGCTTCCACCCTCAACACTCCCACCCTCCTATGCGTTTTCCCCCACTTAATGTGGTCTTTGTAGTGTCGCTGTTGGTGTTGTTGTGTTTTTTACCCTGTCTTCCAACGCGGACTGTATATTTTATGGCAAGGTAATAAAAACAAAACCCCAACACCCTAATCGATGGTATATTGTGAGCATACAAAGTGGACACACACGCACACGCAAAACCAAACATTATAAATGCAAATATTCAAATGACAAAACTGACAGCAAATGCGCACCCTCAGGGCAGTGGATCATGTGACCCGGGGAACGACACAGACACACAGCGCACATAGGCACACGCACACGCACATGCAGGGGACGTTATACGCGACAGACACGCGATATGAATACAGATACAGCCCCTCATTTGAGCATGTGGAAGCGCTCGAGCACAAAGTCAACCACTGCGCTCACAGAGTCGTCGGTAATGTACCCATACATGCGCAGCTGCACGTACGCCTGGATGAGGAGGAGGACCAGCAGAAGAAGCAGATTGAATGCGAGTCCCTTCCTGTCTCTCTTTGGCGCGTTTGCGTTCGATTCGCGCGCAATCTGACGCAGCGACCCCTCAAGCCACCGGTTTGTCTCCCGCTGCCATGCGTTCAGGTCCTGCACTGTGCGACGAAGCTCCTTCACGCTCTTTCCAAGATCGCTCGCATCGCCAATCGACGCGGACGCAAGAGACGGCGAGTGACCCGCAGACTTCGACGCGCCCGGTGCCTCTAGCTTACTCTGGCTGTCGGCGCGCGGCTTCCCGGTGAGCAGCTTCATCGGCGACGGTGACACGTGAGCGTGTGACGCTGTCGCCGCATTGACAGCAATGTTGACGTTGCTGTGGGAACCGGCTCGCTTCATGCGGGTGGCGTCTGATTGCACTGATGCAATCTGCTTGGTGACGGCATGGTGTTGCGACGATGACGCAGCGGCCGATGCAGGCGCCCCGGATGCGGAGACGGTGACCTGTCGCTTTGTGGCGATGATGCCATTGACCTCAACCTCTTCAATGTCGACGTCCGGTTGCCAGGGCGACGTGCTACATGTGTATGTGAGTGTGTAAGTGAGTTTGTGAGTGAGTGTGTGAGTGAGTGTGGGAGAGAGTGTGAGAGAGAGTGTGTGTGAGAGGGAGAGACAAAAGGACTGTGAGCAACCCAATAGCAATTCAAAACAGTCTCATATGCAACAAAATTACAATAAACACGGAACGAAACACAATAACGCAATCGGAGACAAAGCATCAAAGTGACGTCATCCCGGAGCGCAGCGCATGCTTACTTTGGGTACTTGTACACCCACTGCCCCGCGTTGCCCGTGACAAACAGCCGGGGCTCCCATTGGCGCTCGGCGGCCTTCAATTCGCGATGGATCTAATGGGTGTCAGGAGTGAGTTCATTGTTTGTGTTGTGCATTTTGTGTGTGAGGAATGGGAGGGATGGTGATGTCAGCACACCCAGGAAAATGCGTGCACTTGGACGAATGAACACCGTGTTGTAACACACGCAAAAGCGCATATGCATATGCACAGTACCGACAAACTCACACACACACGCACACACGCACACACGCACACAAACAGACATAAGCATACACATATACAAATGCGCACGCATAAGCACACACACACATGCACATGCACACATGCACACACAAACACAGAAGTACATACGCACGCACATGCACACATGCACACACACGCATAGCGCACCTGTCGCTGGTCGTCCTCAAGATTCCCCTTCTCGTTTGTGGCCGCAACTTGATCACCCTTGTCGATAGCCTCTGTAACTTTGATCCACAGCCTGTATGTACACGCACGCACATCGCACATCGCACACACAGACAAGCAGCAGTTAAGCATTATTTCGTGGCAAAGCGCAAAACTGCATAAACACATACACAAACGCACACTGCTAGACACACACAAAAGGAGAACACAATTTTTTGTACGCATAAATAAACATAAGCAAAAAGGAGTGTTATGACGGGGAAACCACGCACTTTTCAGACTCCTTCGGTCCCTGCAGATCCATCGGAACCGTCATCTTTTCGAGTCGTCGCTTTTTGGTATCATTCGTCACAGACCACAGGGTCTCCACATCCTAATCCGTGAAAAGCGTTGTTTTTTTTGTTTTGTGTTTTTTTTCGGTTGTTGGTAGTCCGACGAGAAAACGATAACAACAGCACCAATATTAACATCATCACAAACAATAACAACAACAACAACGACGACAACATCAACATTCGCAGGAGCGAGAGAAGAAACATGGGGAGGAGAGAAGGAGGGGAGGGGGGGGGTTCCGGGCATGGATAAGTAACGTATGGCACCCAAGCAAATACGAGCAACCAAAGGCAAGAGTATGTGATTAAGTGGAGGGTATGCGTGCAGACCCAATTGCACAAACCACATTAAATCTGCCCTCACAGCCACAGCCTCAAGACGCGATCACAGGCACATGCACACACACACACGCGTGCCACATACACACACAACGTGCAAACACAACACACAGCTCCTCAGACACACATGCCAACGCGGCTTTTCTTACCTTTGTTTGTGCGTTCACAATTTCGATCTGACCGTCATAGGCACCCTGGATGTTGAAAATCGTTTCCTTTCCGCAGCGGATTTTTCCACGGAGTGTGTTGTATTCGCCACCGATCATAGGCTATGTTTTGTGTGTGTTTGTGTGTGTGTGTGTATGTGTGTGTATATGTATGTGTGTGTGTGTGTGTTTGGGGAGAGAGGGGGTGGTGATTCACAATATAGGAAAGATTGGGGCACAAGCATCGGTTTAAGTCACAGCATTAAAGTGAATTGGATGCAAACAGAACAGAGTGCATGGATGAATGCACATAATAGCAATAAGAAAAGTAAAGGACGATGGGTTGCGCATGGAGAATGCAGTGCGTTAACGTAAACGCGTGAGTGGCGAGTGGTTGGTGGAACTGCATATACACAGACACGTTTTGAAATGCACTATTTCTTTGCAAATCCGACACTACTCGGTTCATGCATACACGCTCGCAGGCGCATGAACAGAAATGTGCGGATACAACAACAACAACAACAACAACAACAACGACGACGAAGACGACGACGACGACGACAACGACGTGCCGCATGGAGTAATCGCATTGCACACAGAATACGTGTAATGAAGCACCGGAACCAATCGGGAGACGTTGCATCCATACACACGACATACCTTCGCCCTGAACTCAATCTCAGCAGTGTAGTTGGTCTTGGGGCACGTGATCGAGACGTGGCCCGCCATTTCCATAATGAGCGGACCCAGGATAATTCTGCACTCCAAACGGAAAATCAATTCGCCTTATTAGGCAATCCTCAGGAAAATATGTGTATTCTGACGGGATGGATAGCGTGTGTGTATACGCATACAATGAACAAGACGCAACAACGATGTGGCGTACAACCGCTCATCCCATAAGACATACGCACAAGTGTACATGGACACACACTCGCATAAAGAGCGCTCACAACTCACAAGCACAGAAAGCAGAAGGGCAAGACATTGCGTTATATACGCACAGATGCACACGCACCCACATGCATGCACACGCACACAGAACACATATTCAAAACACATGTATACATATGCACGCACACACACATACACGCCTTCACACACATGCGCATACACACATAACACATATGCAAAACACATGTACACATATGCACGCACACACACATACACGCCTTCACACACATGCGCATACACACACATGCGCATACACATTCACACACACACACACACATGCATGCACACACGCATACGAATTCACACATGCACGCACACACAAACAACATCTCACACACACAAACCCACCCTTTGACCTGTGCGGTGGGGAAAGTGAGAATATATTCTTCGTCGAAATTATTAAGCGAAAGCGTTGCCTGACCCTCGAGGATGCTTGCGGCGGACGTGCCTGCATCACGTGATCCCGGAGCGATCGAAAAATGCGCCAAATAATGCACATCGTCAAAATCGGCTCATGTGACACATGTGACAGGTACACACACATGTGCATACACACACACGCACACACACACACATACACAAACACACACACACACATATACATACATACATACACAACACACGCACATATACACCACACACACCACACATACACACATACACACATACACAACATACACACACACACATTCACACATGACCCACACATACACACACACATACATACACAAACACACACACATACGCACACACTCACACTCACACATACACAGACACATACGCACACACATACATACACAAAAACATCTTCAGCTTGTCGACGAGCAGACATACCGTAAAACTTTGATCTTGTGAGGAGAACGCCGTTTATTCCGTATCCCTCTGCCCTGTTCGAGGCATACCACGCAGACACGGGCGGGTGATGCGAAACCTGCTCTGCGACAAAGTAGGTGACAGATCCGGTTGGATGCTTGAATGCACAGCGATACGTCTCTCCGATGATCGGATTGTACGGCTTTTTGCAACCCTGCGTTTGTGGTGTTGTGTTGTGTTGTGTTTTGTTGTGGTGTGTTGCGTTGTTGTGTTTGTTCAAACACACATAGAAACGAAGGAGGAAAAGGGAGGAAGGGAGGAAGGAGAGAGTCAGTAAAGAATTGTAACTCGATATGTGCCACTGTACAGGCATCTTTACATGTTTATGGGTGGGTGTATGTTCGCATGCATGTGGTAGATCGACGGATACATGTAGTATAGTATACATGTGTGCATGTACAACTGGCATATTGTGTGTGTATATGTGTATACATTCAGGGACAGCAGCGCACACGCACACACCTTGGGCCTGTTGTAGAAGCCTGAGAGATACCACCGCACAATGCCGATTATGCGCTTAAGAGGATCTGTTTGCTTTGCAGCCCTGGATGTGTACGAAAATGACGCACCACACGCACATGACATTCATTTTGGTGGGGTTAGTCGTGTGCATTAAGTCAGCCATTCAAAGAAACATAAGAGACTGATTACAAAACAAAATAACATCACAACACACACACACACACACGCACACACACACACATATATATATATATATATATATACGCATACATGCACACACATACATTAAATATACACGCCACATACGTTACATACACACACACATACGTTAAATAAACATATCCATGTATAAACACATACGCACACACACACACACACACACAATTGACAAAACAACCTATATCGTATACAAATAGAAAAGTCATGACATCCGTGCGGAAACGGCGCAGACAAATTGCGTCAGTTGAATGCAAGCACGACCAAGGACGCAACCCACTGCGCCAAAGTGTCCACGTGATAGTAGTAGTCGGACAGCTTGTCCAAAAAGGAACGCGGCTCCAGGATGAAGGTAGGCAGCACAACACGTGAGAGATCCATGCCCGGTCGCACCTGCGAAGAAGCACGCATGTGTGTGCGTGTGTGTGTGCGTGTGTGTGTGTTTACATATATATCAGCGCGTATTCAGGGGCTCTTCGGTTCAGCAACAAATTTAGCAAACCAAGTGTGGGCTGCATACTCTGCATGCGGATGACATAATAGTTTCATACTAATAATAATAGTACGTTCACATGCATGCACCTCGAATCGGCAGATATATATATATATATATATATATATTTATAACGTGTGTGTGTGTGTGTGTGTGTAAGTAGACGGTTAAAGTTTAAACTACTGCACTGACCTGCTTGAGAAGCGTGAGTATGAGGTTCTTCGACTCCTCGCCCCACTCCTCCGTCTGCAGTCCCTGGGGAATTTCAAGGTCTCCCTGTACCTTGGGGATGTAATTTGTGGGCTTCCCTTGCACAGGATCGCCGCTCGGTGTCACTATCATCGGTGTCGTTCTGTGGGTGGGTGAGTGTGTGGTGGGTGTGTATTTGATGGTAAGCTAACGGGAGCTTGTCGGGGTGTGAGTGCATAAACAAGAACGTGCGTCACACTCAGAAGCACAACTTTGAGCACAAAGGCAGAGCGACAACACCCAGACAGGGCACGTGCGCGGGACATCACTGAGGACCCACCCTACGATTGCGGGGACGTTGTCGGCTGCAACTTGCGGCGCCAGAAGTGGTGAGTTGCCGTCGGCGCCATTCTCGTATTCGTGCGACGCATGCGAAACCCCTGATTGAATTGTGTGTGCGTGTGTGTGTGTGTATGAGGCACGGCGGTATTGCGGGTTTGGGTTAGTGCACGGAGTCAGTCCTTTGGTTGGGCTTCCCGAGCACACATTTATATTTGTTATTGCGATTGTATACATTGTGAGTCGGGGAGCACAAACTTACCGTCCTCCTCGGAGTCTGGACAGAGGCGACGTCGACAGTCGCAGTGACGAGCGTGCGGATGACAGGGATATTAAAGCATTAATGCGGGGTTTCAGTGGTGCGATTATTTTGAGTAAAAGAGTTCGCTGCATACAGAATTAACTGGGGTCTACTTGTGGGACAACGATTGGCGTTACTGCATGCGTCGCTGGCTTCTTCATGGATGATGCATGTAATGCGTGCATGCCACATGCTGTGCGGCAGTAATAATACAAATCAACGCTTTGAAGAATGGAAAAGCACTGTGGTTTCCGACCACATTACTGCCGAGAGACCAAAGCGGGAAAAAACACAGCCCATCTCAATCTGGTATACTACCACTGCAGATAAGCAAATACAATAACAAAATTGCACTCAATGCACACTACGAATACAAGCACGAACGACAGAAAATGCATTAAATGCAGCCGGCGCAATACAAAGACAGAGAGGGGACCATACCTCTGTCGGTGAGATGTGCCGCCTTCTGAATTGCACTCAGCCACGCCTGTGTGATTCAATGCATGAATTTGAAGTGGTGGATGTGTGTGGATGTGTGTGGGTGGGTGTGGGTGTGTGTGAATGGGCGTTTTGTGTTGTTGTCACACAATTCAGTGAGTATTCAATAATTGGACGCCGGTGTCTATAACCACCCGATAAAGGCATAACAGACACACACACACACACACACACACACATACAAAAGGACCCCAAATCTCAATGCACAACCGCAACACACAACACTCACAACACACACCAGCACATGCACGCACCTTTCCCTCCTGCTCTCCAGTGCGCACAATGCAGTGGTCGGCTGATATCGGCGCAAACACAGTGGGAAGCAATTCTCCTCTGGGACCGCGCGTCGCATAGATCGAGTGCTCCAGAGGATGGAATATCTTGAAGCAAAAGCCCTCCTTGCTTGTTGGTCGTTGGATGGCCTGTGTGCGCGCACATGTGCGAACATTTCGACGACACAAAAGTAGTGCATCCGCGGAATAACCATTTCTCGTGTCAGCAACACATGGGTGCACACAGCAGCACTAAGAGAAGTATACATGCAAGCTACACATGTGGGTATGGTGTGGTCGTGGTCGGGACGACAAGTCGGCAGCACGATGAAGGATTGGAATTTCAGAGAGAGCTAGCGAGAGTGTGTACATTCGATTTTTGTGCATACACACACACAGAGAGATACGCACACGCGTACACACGCTCTCCTCTACACAAGCAATTGCACACACACGCACACAACACGACATACATGCTGAACCAAGAATGCGACCAAGTCACGTGAGTTGCTATACAGCACAGCGATGTCTGGATCAAACGAACGACATGCCTAAGCACGCAATAGAAGGACTCGGATGTCCATATTAAGTCAACATTGCGCACCTCGCATCCGTTAAGGATAATGGAGCCCGACCACTCGAGCTTCTTGTCGTCGCGAAAGTACATCAGGACGCCGGGGCGGAGAATGGCCCAATACTTTGTCCACTGTTTCAGAGCGCCGCGGAATTTGAGCCACCTATAACGTCAGGACACATCGGATCACGTGGTGCACACGGCATACCGCACGAACACGCACACACACAATGACCGCACACCAAGTTATGAAGACCCCAAACACGCATACGCACATCAAAGGAAAGGGAAGGTAAGACGTGAATTAGGAGCGATTCTTCGCTGTAACTTAGCGGTGTGTATGTCAATGCAGTCGTAGGCGCAGATGCGCCGACACAACACACGTGGGACAATCTACAACGCACACGGCCACGCATACACGCACACACACACACACACAAATACAGACACAGACACATGCACAGACACATAAAATGGCCAGAGAATGCTCGACGGGTGGGGGACTTTTCTGCACATCGCTCCACATCATCACTCCGTTCGTTGTAATGGGTAGAATTGTAACAACGATAGACTTTGTATCGAGCGCCCTCACTTCTTCTGAGTCCCACGTAGTGACTAACGAACACTCGAACAGCACGCATAGCTCTCATACGCACCCCGATATAATGTTGGCAGAGTCATCCGTGAGGTTTGTGAGAATATGCTCCTGCCGCATCCGCTTCTCCTTGCGATATTCTTTCTTCTTCAGCCGCAGCTCCTCATCGCGGACCTTTTTCTGGTTGTGGTACTCCTCCTTGAGCTGTTGTGCGCATATGTGTGTGTGAGAGAGAGAGAGAGAGAAGGGGGGGAGGGGGAAAAGGGAGGGAGACGTGTGTAAGTGTGTTTGTGTGTGGAGGTTAAGTGATAGAAGGATGTGTTGAGGGCAAATGTGCATGCTAGTACAAGCGCACGCAAATACATTTTCACACTCACACACTCACTCACTCACTCACACACACTCACAAACACACACACACACATACATACAGTCACTCACACACTCATACACACACATAAACACACACACGTGCAAAAGCCATACCTTCACACGTTCCGACTTGAGCTCTTTCATGCGCTCTTTCAGAACGTCGGGATCGTCCGTGCCATCAATGTCGAGCGAGTCCGTGGACTTGTGGAAGCGGGCTGTGGATGGGGATGGCAATTGTACCGACAAATGATGCGCGTATCAGTCGAGTGTTTGCGAATGTTTTTAACACGGGGACGCACAGCGCAAATAGCACGACAGAGTGCACATAGACATGGGCTGTGAATCAAGTCGCAATTGCACGGGGTCCCCGCACTGACTGGACAGAAACACATTCACATTGTGCATGTAAGATGCACATATGGTGTGATGAATATGATTGCAAGTGCGTGTCTGCGGATGCGCCCGAGTGTGTCCATCGCAAGATGTTGCGGTTGATAGTCGCACGTGTCGTATTATGTGGTTCATGTAGCAAGTATGCAAGCAAGCTACCTAAACCACAATAATCATCCCTCACCTTGTTTGGACGCCGTTGAGAATGCGCGTCCACGGATGCCATCATCCTAGTTGATAAATCGTGCGAGATGCGTCCCACAGATTCGTTATGATCAGTAACTGCAGCCCTATCATCACATACAGCACAAACACACGCATGCATACACATTGCAAACACACCGACTGCATACCTCATCACTCATGCCGTAATCCTCATCGATTCCATCATCGTCGTCATCATACACAGGCTCTCCTTCTGCATTCGAGGCCATCTTCTTGCAGAAATGGCAATCGATCGCGTGTATGACGCGTGTGTAGTGGGGCAATTATACGGTGCCAATACTATCAATAATTAGTCTCCCGCGGGCAAAACGCGTTCAGAGTTGTGACTTCTCGCGTCACCAAGCCCAGTCCCACAACAGACAGCACATCCACCAGTGGGAGTCCAATCAACTACCGCTCGTTTCTCAACAAAGAAAGACCCCACAGAATAGATTGCAAGTGGCGCTGTGTGTCTGCACAGTTCAGAACACTCAGAGACAACACGACAACGTGTGCCAGTAGTACTGAGCAGTTGATGACACTCTAAATCTCCCTCCGATTACTCGGCTGTATCTCCCACCACAAAACTGAGACAGTGTTTCCGTCACAGTCGAAACGGCCCTCTTATTTGTCAAAGTGGCCCCTTACTCAGCCGGCAATTTAGACTGGAGACAGCCTCGTATTTTGAATAAATTGTGCTGATCTTCCAATTCATACCCTTCGAGGAACAGCGAAAAAGCCGCAGACAAAACAAACCCGCCGTCACGTGACTGTGACAGATGGATATCCGATGGTCTGTCTTTTCACCGCGCTACCTTTTACTACTTTTCTTTACTGTCCTTACTGCCTTTCCTGCCTTTACCAAGGGTTCTCATAACCGTTATGAGCACTTTTGCCTTTACTTCCTTAACTGCTGTCAGCGTTTGTGGAGTCCATGGGCATAGCGCAACTATACACTGACTAGAACCCTTTACAACTGTCAGCGTTGAACATAATTGCAGAAAAGCACAACCATATCCTGTTTAAATCTGCGTTCAGACCAACAACAAATTTCGCGCACAACCCCCCCCTTAGGACAGAGAAAAGCAAGTCCTGGTGGGCATTTGTGGTCGCCAACAAATTTTATCCACGCCCTGGTCCCATCTGCGTCGCACACAACCCAAGTCGAAAAAGATGGCGGCGGCAAAGGGAGATCTGGACCCTTTGAGAGAACAGTCGCGAGAGGAGCTGCGCAATCTCCTCAAGTCGGCGAGCACAAATGGGCCTGTCGATCTTGTACTGGACTCGGTTCTCATGGCGTCACTCAATGCGATTGCAGGTTATTCATTTCTGAAGGACAGTGGCGTGGCGCGGATAGTCGAACTTGGGCCGGGAAAACCGCCCGTACCGTCGCCATCCCAACACCGCGTATACCTGTTGCGACCCGACATGCTCACAACAAAGCTCATGTGCGATCAAGTGCGCACCGATGCAAGAGACGCCGCGAAACCGTGTGTATACAGCGCGTTTTTTGTGCCGAGGAGACTCTCGACGTGTGATGGTGTGCTTGAAGAGGAAGGCGTGCACGGCCTCTTTTCGTTTCTGGGGGAGTTTAAACTCGACCTCGTTGCATTCGATGCAGACCTCCTGTCGCTGGAATTGCCGGACTTTTTCCAATCCGTGTTTGTTGATGGTGACGTTACGCAGATTGCGTGGGTCGCAAATGCCCTTCAGTCGCTGCAGTCGCACGTGGGCTCGTTTTCCAAAGTGATGGGAGTGGGCCGCGTCGCCCGGATGGTCGCCGATCAACTAGCCAGGGACAAGCGCGTGCACACTGTGGCGGACAGCGCAGTGAGGTGCGTGTCAATCAGTTGTCTGTACGAGTGTATCCATGCATGTTCTTGTGTGTGTGTGTGTGTGTCTATGTCTGTGTCTGTGTCTGTGTTTGTGTGTGTTTCTGCAAACGTAATTAATTGTAACGTGGACATGCATTCCACATTATATCATATCTGCGGAGAATGTACGTATTTGATCTCGCCAGATCGCACTCGTGTGCACGTGACACACCCACACAAAGTACCCATGTCTCTTACACAACAAAGCACAACTCATACCGTTCGTCAAAACTCACACACAATGACTTGCACAAATGCAGATCCAAATGGGACTCACTCTTACTTGTCGATCGCACCGTCGACCGCATCACCCCTTTCTGTTCTCCGATAACGTACGAAGCCCTTGTGGACGAAATCTTTGGCATAAGCGGCAACGCCATTACTGTCGATTCGCGGACGGATGATCAATCGAAGGGCGTGGGCGCGACATCGTCTCCGCCGCCAGCAGAGAGCAAGCGCATGGTGTTGTCCTCAACAGATCCTGTCTTTGACGAAATTCGCGACATTCACTTTGCGAATGTGGGTGAGACACTCAAGACGCGAACGCTTTGGCTGGAAGGGCACTATCAGTCGAAAAACGATGCGACGACAATTGCGGAGCTGAAGCAGTTTATTCAGCGACTGCCCACGCTCAAGGAGGTGCACAGGTGTGTGTGTGTGTGTGTGTGTGGTTGCTGTTTTTCTGCCGTTGCTATTATTGTGTTTGTCTGCCTTGGGTCCGTATTCTTTGCGCGCCTGTGTTTGTATTATGTGGCGCCTTGGTGTGCTGTGGAAGGAAAATTTGTGAATCGCAAATAATACTCTCGCTACCTCTGTTTCTTCTATTCCTCTGACATCTCTCGTAAATCCCCCCC
>CALSCR010000008.1:0-17100 GCA_943704495.1 Pigoraptor chileana
ATAATACTCATATTCACTCTCTATGATGAATCAGTAGACACACGTGATCTTAACTATGCATTTCACAATAGACTGCGAATGTATGGAGTTACACGGAAACTTTACAGGGACTGACGGCCCGCCGCCGGCCGGCGATACTCGGACCGGGTCCGCGGGCAGCTAAAAGTCCTCTGGACACACTAGCACTGCCGCGGCATATGAAGCCGTGAATAAAGCCGGGCCCGCAGCGACGAGCGGGTGGAAAGCCCACGTGCCGCGACTGCACGGCTCCAGCCGACTAACTGAGCCGAGCTCGGTCTGCAGATCTGCAGTCAAGACTGCGTAGTAAAAGTCAGTGCTGTCGGCCGGTCCCTCAGCACGCCGCTGCCCGGTGACGGCCGATCAAGAGCTGGCGACAGCCACCGGTGTCGTTCCCAGATGTTTCCACGTCAGTTCCGCAGCGGCCGGCAGTCGGGTGGCCCCCGTGCCCGCCGCTGGAAAGACTGAACGTCGCCTATGTACTCGACAAACAATTTTTAATTCTGACGGCCCGAGAAGCCGAAAAAGAAAACTGGCTGTGACATCAGAGTTTGCGAAATCGGCGTCCGCACGGCTGAATGGCGGCGGTATTCGGCACTGGCAGTGATGACTGAATGGGTGAAGGACAGTGGGTCGACACTCGTCAGGATTCACTGAGACGGCCGCGGCCGTTCCGGCGCTTCGCAGACCGCCGCCATTATTCAGTGACAGTAATTTCACCACAAGAAATTGCAGTGCCGACTTCGGCAGCACCAAAAAAATTGTTGCTGACAATAGTCTGAGGGACTGACAACCTGTCTGAATGTCAGTTCTGATTTTGGCGAGCGCTCGTAAACGAATAAGATTCGCTAGGGCGGCAATGTTGTTGTTTTAGGTGGGCTGCCGCGATAATCGTGTGGGGATGCAGTTAAAATGCAACAGACTTTGTTGTGAAAACACTGCTGCACTAAACCAAGACCATTTCATTCTCAATACTATTTTTGCGACTGAGAAAACGAACGATATTCAGCGAGCGACTAACGTGTCGCCGGTCCGCCACTGGCACTGCCGCTGACCGCACACTGCATCTGAGAGCCAGTTCAGTGACTGGCCTTGCGGGCCGGGTGGAGCCGACGCTGTCCGTTTTGTAGGGACGTTGGGGTGCGATTTCCGCAATCACTTTGCCGAAATGAATCAGATGGCGTGGTCTCCCGTGGGCAATATGCTCGAGCAATTACCGCTAGATCCCCTAATCACCATCATAGAAACGTATGTCGCCGCACAACAGCCACGCGCAGTCATCGCACTCGGCGCATCCTCACACGCACTGCGCACATTTGTGTGGCAGACACACTCGTTGTGGGTTCGCATGGCTCGTATGGCAAACGTCGAGGCTCCGACGCGAGATGAATGGCTGTCCCTTAATCAATCGGACAAGTGGCGCTGGTTTGTCGAGAATATTGCCACGGGATTGTGCGCCGCCTGTCGCATTGCATGGGCGGAACCCTACCGCTACTGGCAGGGCAGCAGTTACACTAAGTGGTCCACCAGATCCAAAGTGGCGTGTGATTTGTGCAAGCCACTCTTTCGTCAAATTCCGCGGTCGTACGCACGGTCAGATTACAATATCCCGGACGACCTCCTTGAGTCTTTTGTCCCATGCGAATTTACAATGAATCCAAACGGCTTCGAGGATTCGTTTTCACCGATGCGTCTTTATTACGCGCGGGATCTGATGGCGGTTGGTGAGGACATCTACGGTAGCCGCAGCGCGCACGAAACGGCAAGGAAAGACGAGGTAGCTCGCCGAGTGATGCTGAAGGAGTGGCGAAAGCGAGCCGAGGAGGAAGAAAAGCAATATCTGGCGACCAGGCGACAGGGAAAAGATCCCATCGAAAAGCTGAAGATTCGCGTCTTTGCGCCGATGGTGACGTTGCCGCGCCTGCAACTTGTTGAGCGCGCGACTGAGTGGGACATGCGTAAGGTCGGCGTCCCCATCCGTCTCTGCAAGAGGGCTGCGGCGATTGTCAACGCGGCAAAGGAGGGGCGTGAGGAAGCTGAGGAGAATGGGACAGATCCCGACGTCGCCGTCGCACTGATGGTGTCGGAGGGTGTTATGCGACCGAATCGTAAGCGTAAGGCCGTTGACGGGACGGAGGCGGCGACCAAGGAGGAGGAGGGGGAGAGCGGGGAGAAGGGGGAGAGCGTGGCGGGCGCTGCCGTTGTCGTTGATTCGCCCGCGTCCACGTGCCGCAGTGTGCGGCAGCGACGCAAGGCAGATGCAGATATCAGCGCTGTGCCTTCGACAGAGAATGTGGTGGCAAATGTCACTCCAGCGGCTGCTGTTGAGACAATTGGGATTTCGACGGGACGCACTCGCAGTGCACGAAAGCGGTAATTAGATGGCCTTGCGCGTGCCGTCGCTACACTCTCACGCTTGGTCGGTTCATTCCTTCCCATTTTAGTCTTAGTCACCGCTTCGAAAAGAACGGACGCAGTCGCATGTGTAAATCCGATCCCCTTCTACTTCATGAAATGCAACCGTCCGTTTTGGCAATAGTCGGTATATTAATGGACCGTAACCACCGCACACAGCGCAGGATGCAATGTCCTCAGTCGCGACTACATTTGCACACGACTCACCGCACACGTCATTATTACAAGCCCATTCGTGCACGCCTGGCCATTATAAGCCAATAAATCCAAGGGGGTTCGATCTCCAGTAGCGAAGTTGAAAGATTGGGGCGAGTCACACTTTCAATGTACAACTACAAGGGTAGGAGTGCTGTTGGTACCCTCCCCCACAACCACAAGGGTTATCATCCATGGGAGTATGTGTGCGTGCGTGTGCGGCATCATTGGTGTCACGCCATGACGGCACCCGGCGGTCGATTGGCCGTCATGCATCAGCTCAATTGGTGTGCAACTACAATAAATAGTCCACGAGACGGCGGACCTCTGGGATCGGCTCGCCCGGAGTCACTGTGCCCCGGTGATACCGCCATCGCTATGAAAATAATGTGCGTGCATACGCTATGCTTTGCGTTTGTCGAATGTGAGTTTTCAGATTCACTTTTTTAAACTGCCGCACTCAAACAGTAGCCCACTGCGGAGCCGAATGTGCGGCCGATGCCTTCAACCTCAATGAAGTCGGTGTGAGGGTGTTTAAGTAAATCGGCTAGAAGTCAGTAAGCGCAAGTTACACGCACTTGCCAAAGTGTGGACATATCCTCAGACAACGACATGGATGCACCGGATGTTGTGCGCGTCGCCTTTAAGGGCACATATGGATGTCACGCTGAGGTATGCAGCTGTGTTGTGTGCTGGAGTCGGTGTGTGTGTCTTGTGTGAATGTCAACGATGTGCTTCAGTGTATGTTTGTGAGAGTATATGCGCGCGTGTATGTGTATATGTATGTGTCTGCGTGTGTGTGTGCGTATGTCTGTCTGTTGCGTGTGTACCTGCATACTCTATTCGGTTTATGTTATATTGGCGAGTGTGTGTGTGCACTGGCGTAGATGCCTGACAGGGCTCTGTTACGTCTGTAGTATAAAACTCTTATTCAACATAATCATGCATAACAACGACAGACGGCGGCAATAGACTTTGTTACACAATTCTGCCAAACCGCGCGCGTCGATACTGTTCCCCATCGTCACGTGGCGTCGGTGAGTTGACTCCATCGCGATCTGCTTTCACCTGAAACCGAATGTGGTCTTTACCTTCCTATTTCTCTTTTCTTTGATTGTATCTGGATGTGCATTGCTTTGTGTGCGATTTTAAAGGCCAATTGTGCATGCGCACGATCACTTTACTATTTTTCGCGCATCTCTTATAATGGTGCATTTTAATGTTCGCACGTAAGATGTTCGATGACATTGTCGATGGCAGCGTGCAACTCGCCATATTCACAACGTCCCTGTCGGCCGAGGGATCCGACGGTGACATTCTGCGTCACATTTTGGAGAGGTGCGCGAATGTGTGTCTCACAAACTCAAAGAGGCGCTGTGTGCATCTACCGGAGAATGTTTGATTCGAGTCAATGCCTTAGGCGCTGTGCGAATGGAGTCCACATACATGTACGAGAGAGAGTGTGTATGTGCTTCTCGTTGCCATTCCTCCTCACACATATGCGCTCTTGGATTTTTACGCACTACATACACACATACCCACACACACATGCATACACACACACATGCATACACACACATACATACCCATGCACAACACACGCCCGCACACACACACACGCATACACACGTATATACACAAACGCACACACACACAAATAAACACTCATCCACAGGCGGTGTTACATTGTCGCCGAGTACGAGCACGAAGAACACCCGTGCCTGATTGCGTCTCGAGGCACCAAACTGCATCAACTTACAGCGGTCAAGACAGTGCAACTTGACGTGAAATCTGATGCCCAAAGTGACGTCTGCATCGATAAAGACGTTCTCGGCGAGGGCGTCACAATCGAACCAATATACGACATTGTGCACGAATGCAATAGCCTGAGACAGAGCCGCAACGGAAAAGTGTGGGTGTTGTGTGTGTTTTGTTCGTGTGTGTATGTATGCATGGTTGTGTGTGTATGTGTCCGTGTGCGTGTGTATAAGTGTGTGCATGTTGTGCTTCGCTGGCGCCAAATCGGGTGTTGTTGTCTTTAATGTTAACTTGCTATCAGTGTACTTCCTGTTCGGTGACTGTTGGACGTGCAGTTTCCCTTTGTTTGTTTGCCCATGGCGTGCTATTGCGTCCGTGAGAATCTTGGGGACTGACGATAAGCCACGTGACTCATCTGCTCACCCACCCTGCCACGCGCCCCTTCTTCCCCACACTCCCACACTGTTGTCTGCTGTATACGTTCTCTGTTGTGTATTCTCTGCTGTATATCCTCTGTTGCGTATCTCTGTTGTGTGCATCCCTGCAATCTCTGTGTCGCCACACACACAGTGCGATCGTGGGAAATCATCGTCTCGCTCGTCTCCACCGGCTGGATGTCATCAAACACCTGCGTCCACGGACTCCGTCGACCTTTGTTATTCTTGCAAACACACAGCGGATACCATATCTCGCCTTGCAGACCACGCGGCCGTCCAAAATGTCCGTTGTGTACGATCTCAAGGACGCACCCGGATCGCTCTTTCGCTCAGTCGCGCCATTTGTGTTGCGTGGCATTAACGTAACACACGTCGAATGCAACGCACGCCACTCTGGAGGGCACGTGGGGGGCTCGAGGGTGGGTGCTGGAATGCCCGGATCACGTGAGGAGGCTCTGAGGATGCTCGAGTCGTCGTGGAAGGGCGCGTCACTGAACTCAGAAAATGACGTCTCTGTGACATCGAACAGGTAATGCAATTGGGGAATGATAGGTTAGGAGTGGCATGCCTCATCATCCGGTGTGTGTCACGTGTGTCCTCGCGCTGCTAAATAATCTGTGTGAATGTGCTTATGTGCGTATGGTTATTTGTGCAACTGAATCAGCCGAATTTCTCCACTCTATGCTAATTTTTTTGTTTGTTTGTGTGTGTATGTGTTTGTTTGTTTTGTGTGTATTTGTTTTATGTGTGTCTGTGCGTATCGTCATGCATGCAGGCTGTCCATGGCGACTCAAGATGCAACCGACAAGGCCGTGTGTATGCTCAGTTTTGACGGTGTGTAACACATTCTCTGCGTCATACATATCGTGTTTATGTTGGGGGTGCTAATGTACGTTATGTGAAGTTTGGTAAGAAAGGACTCTTAGAAGAGTGTATGTATAGTGATGACCCGAGGAATGGAGTGGTGGCTAATATACCCATTAGTGTAATGGGAGTGTGGATTCGCTTGTTTCACAGATCATGCACCTTTCCAAACAGTACATACATGCACACACACGTATACATACACACATACACAACGAAAACACTCACTGCACACAACGCACACACACAGAAAACGCACGCACACAACGACACTCACTTCACAAAACACACGCACACACAACACACTCACACACACAAAACACACAACCCACAAAACACGCGCATATTCATATAAATGTGTATTTTATGCATATGTTACATACATGCGCACACCACTGCACAGGCACTGCTGGGCTCAGTTTGTGCGCTGACGCACTTCGCGACTTATCAGAGTTTTGTGGTCGCACGCGCGCCTTTGGGCCGTATCCAATGGCGTATCGCACAAGTGCATCTGGCACGTGCTGTCGCGCCGCCGCCAATCTCTCCAGGGCTGTTGTCGAGTACGCCAATCGATCGCATCTCTCGCCTTTGCATTCAGATTTCAAAGACAGTGAAGAGAGTGCGGAAAACTGCACCGATTTCCTGTCAATGCTTCCGGAGGAGGTGTCGCGCCACATCCTCGAGATGCTGTGTATGGACGTGCGGGACATTGTAGCCGCGGCCCGCGTTTGCCAAAGATGGCAATATCTGTGCTCCGATGGTCTCCTTTGGAGAAAGTGCTGCCAGCACGCGGGCCTGTTGAGCGAGCCTCAAACGCCTTGGAAATGGCCGGCCCTCCCGCCGCTCTCATTGAGGGCATCGGTGTCGCGGGATGCCCATGACTGGAGTCCGCGGTTCGACCCCCGCGGATGCGCCATTGACCACGATTTGGAGCCTCTCGGTGATTGGCGCGGGTTTTATCGGCGGTGTGTTTCCGACGCCGAATCCCCGCTTAATTGCGGTGCCGGGAACGGTCACGTGCTGCGGAGGGCGTTGATGCGCACCGGCCATACAAGCCAGTATGGGTGCGTGAGCATTGGTCCGTCCGCCGTGTCCGGGTCGCGGACGGTATACGGCGTAACATGGATTGGTGAGGTACACAGTTACGACGCGCTTCTCGCCGCGCCCATTGGCGAGGGTCCGTGTCCCGCGCTCCCACGATATGGCCGCACCACCGGATGGGGCATGTGCGTGGGAGTGGGCTTTGCAGTTGTTCATGATGTCTCTGGCGCATCGTTCCTGACCATCGGCAGCGACGGTGTCATCGATTCAAACACCGCGATATCCTCCATGCTCATCGATGGCGTTGTTCTTTCTGTTGCCGCTCGTGGGACCGCATTCGCCGTTGTGTCCGATTGGGAGATCGCGTGCTACGAGGTGCTTGCAGAGGCGTCAGCTGTCAGTGGCCGATCGCCATACGTGAGGCTGTGGGCGACGTCGCTGTTGGATGCCTTTGCCGTCGTCGATTCGTTTCGGTTTAGTGTGTCGCTCTGTGGCGAGTGCGTTGTTGTTGTGGAGCCGTCGCAGTCTCCGTGCGCGTTTGCGTGGCGTGACGGCCACATGCTACGTCGGCCTGCCTTTTTGTCTGGTGAGGCTGTGGATGACGTCAACCCGCGATCGGTAGCGTCTGCCCCGGATGGCCATCTCACTGCGGCTGCGGGAAGTGGTGGTATTGTAGGTCGGTTTGCTTTTGTTGATGTGTGTGTGTCTGTGTGTGGGTGAAGATGTCTCTGTCTCTGTCTCTGTCGCTGACTCCGTTTGTGTTTGTATTGTGTTTGTGTGTGTGTGCGACGCGGAAGGGCACCCGCATATTCATCAATTTTTTCTGTTCTTTTGTTAGAGGAATAATCTCGCACTTTCCATCCACTCTTTCTGCACACACACACAAACACACACACAAACACACACACACATATCCATACATACACACTACATGTATTTGTACGCGTCCCATCCTACTCTTTGTCCGCAGTGACCGATGACCGCGGGCACGTGATTTGGTCCTCAGATGTGCCGTCCTCTCGGGTAATGACCAACGGCTCTGTCGTCATTGGTGAGTGTGCGCGATGATACTGTTGCATACCAAAAGAACAATGATGTCACGTGCTCTGGTCGGTTTATAACGATTGCACTCCCGCGAAAAGTCGCTGTTTTTGTTTTGTTTGTTGAAAGTTGGGGCTGCGGTTAGGGTTTTATTCGTTCCAACAACGTATCCACATATTGTATGTTGTTATTATTGCTGAAGATGCTTTGGTGCACACTCGCTCAAATACTCTTGTGCCGACAATTAACTCAACACTCGTCGTGTCTTTGTCCCTGTCTATGTATGTGTGTGTGTCTGCGTCGTGTATGTGTGTGTGTGTGTGTGTGTATGATGCGTATTCTTTTTGGCGCTTCCTACAACCGCAGCCCTGACACTCGCAGCGCAGGTGACCATAGACATTTCTGCCAAGCTGCACGTTCACCACGCGCATACGGGGCATTGCGTGGGGAGTCTGACGTCACTGTGTGAGGCGTTTGCGTGGGACGGCGGTCGCTTTGTGGCGTCGATTGAGCGGAGTGCCCTTGTGCTCTTTGACTGCAATCCATCAACACCACGTGGCAGCACGTGACAATCTCTGGAAACTGCAACTCCCCGGCTAGGACCCATGCACGCACACTGATGGCGCTCACACGTGCACACACACCCCTCGTATCTGGCATAAACATATATAATATATATATATATATTTCTATATATGTATGCAAGTGTAGGACAAACACATATTGTGTGCGTGTGTACAGAGATATGCCTCGGCAGGCGGCTCTGTTTTGTGGGGCGCATGCCACGCGGAAGGGCCGTCGAGTGGCACATTGATTGGAATGAACGACAACGGATCGCGTTTGTAAGGTTTTTTAAGGTGATATGAAATGAAATAATGGTGTATTATTTACGAACCGAGAAATTTGCGCCCATTACCAAATTTGCGACCCACACGCAGAGCGAGTGTGTGTGTGTGTGTGTGTGTGTGTGTGTGCGCGCACGCGGCACACAACAAACAATGCATCCAGGGCGAGCTGGATGGGCTGTCCCACGGAGAGTGACTTTTGTATTGCGGGTTTCATACAAACACACTCAATCGGTTTCGCTGATTGTCTGCGGGGCAGTCGAGCGCCGCAAGTGCGCGCTTCCACTCCCACTTCCGCTGAGTGACGACGCCGACCCCTGTCGCTTGTGCGTGTGAAGCCCGGGAAGGCTGAGGGATGGGGGCAGGGGAAAGAAGGCACACATACAGACACACACACAAAAAGACACACGCATATAAATACGCACATACACATACAAAGAGCATGATGTCAATTGAATTGATTGCATGATTTCTTTATCATAACACAAATTCACAATGCACACACGTCTACGCACACACACACACACAATCATGACACGCTCACAATTCAATCTCACTACATAGGGGCATAATTAGGGGGCATGCAAGCACACGCATGCATGCATACATGCATTGCATACACGCACGCACACACCTTCCGCCTGCGTTGAGGATAGACAGTCTCCTTTCCAGCTCCCTAATGCCTCCCTCGAGCGCATCAAAGCGCCGCTCCACTGTCTCGGGAACATTGTAGCATTGTTCGATCTTCTCGGCGAGATCTGCAAGACGCTGCTTATCCGTTGCAATCATCTGCCGGAACACGGTTCGCATGAATTGGAGGGTGCGAAAAATGCATTGCGTTGCGTTGGGGTTAATTTCTCAATGGCAGCGTGTGCGGAATATTACTTGCTACACACGGCACACACTCGTGTCACGCGTGCATATGATACAAAATCACACACGCTACACATTCGATGGACACCAAACGAACAAAGAAGATGACAACACAATGAGTGCACGTGATGTGCCGGACTGAACTGCGACTCCATTGCTACAAATGCGTGCAAAACCGGCGCGAACATACCAAACGCAGCACGCAACAGCACATCTCAGATCCCAATGTGGAATTAGTGGGGCTGCGCCAGCCTACCTTAATTAGTTCCGCCTTGAGATTCTCAGTTGCAGCTGCGGCTTCAGCCTCCTCCTCCTCGGTTGGTTTAATAAGAAATCCGCTCGATTGCGCCATTCCTTTCGCCTGCAAATTCAAATTATGCGCGCATGCCACCATAGGTAAGCCCATGCAGATGCTCTCAACAGTGGGCGCAGTATGTCTGTGTGTGTGTGTGTGTGCATGCGTGCGCATTTATGCCTGTGAGTGCGCGTGCATGCGTAGTGTAATGTGACAGGTGTGTGTGTGTGTGTGTGTGTGTGTGTGTGTGTGTGTGTGTGTGTGTGTGTGTGTGTGTGTGTGTGTGTGTGTGCGTGTGCGTGTATGTGTGTGTGTATGTGTGGACTTATAAAGTAAGCACAGCGCTGCTCCCGACCACTTATCCGTCCCAAACACAATACCTTTAGAATCGCCTCTGACTCGCTCAGTCGTCGATTGATAATAAGAAGCAGCGAGTCCATCTTGCCTATTGCCTCACCAAGCTGCACACGGTCGGGATGGTCCGCCGGTGTGTTCTTGTGTATCTCCTGCACGACAGACAATGCATTGGTACGGATTGTGCATGGATGTGTAAGTGTTTGTGTCCGATGTGCAGCAATTGCATGGGAATTCAAATTGAGACATGCTGTGAAATTGCAAGCATCTTAATAAAAATGCTTCGATAAGCGACCATTGGTGTGTGCATATGTTCGTACATATTTGTACATTTTTGTGGTGTGTCGATGTTTTCGTGTGTGTACCTGCAGCAACAGCTTGTACTTCATAAGCCGCTGCTTCGGTTGCATCAAAAAGTTCCACAATGGAAGTTTCCGTGTCTTCGGAAGATCGAGGCTTCCCTGTTGTTTGCAAGTTGTGCGCATGTGTGTGTGTATGTGTGTGAGTGTGTGTGTGTGTGTGTATGTGTGTGTGTGTGTGTGTGTGTGTGTTTTGAAACAAAGGCATCATATCAGAATGTGATCACAAAAGGAAGCGACAAACAACGCCACGATAGAAACGGCACAGGCAAAACAAGCTATGGTCACGTGCCTCCAAAAACTCATTGAATTCGCGGTTTTCCTTGAGACGCTGAATCTCGACGCGCGCGTGGCTCTGACCCGCCACAAACAGAATGTACACCTCCAATTTGGGCAGATTGGCAAGAAATAGATCCCCAACACAGTCCACGAGGCCGCCGTTCAAGGCCTGCCTTGCCGTAAAATCCTTTGAGTGTGTATGTACGCGTGCGACGCGGGGGGTGGGGGGGGGGGAGGGTTGTGCGAGCGTACGTGGATTTGTGTATGTATGTGCGTATATGTGTGTGCGTGCTCGTAAGCGAATATCGAATAGAAATAAAGATAAAGAGTCGATGACACATGCCTTATCATGACGAGAAGAGCGACGTACATTTTATGTGCGCATACGACACACACAAACACAAACACACACACACACATACACACACACACCTTGACAAGTTGTGTGTGCAGCGGTATGAGCTCCATGAAGTTGTGGAAAATGAGGTCGAGGCGGTCTCTTGGCAGCATGTGGCGCAGGCACTCATAGTGAAGATCGCGTGTGAGCTTAAGATCTGTACGACAGGTGGGCAGTGCAAATGTAAGTGGCCACAATTACTGGCATCAGTGCATTATTTGATTGTGAGAGTGCATTCCAACACACATGAACACCTGGTCGAGGGAAGAGAGTGAGTGTGTGTGTGGGTGTGGGTGTGTGTGTGTGTATGTGTGTGTGTGTGTGTGTGCGTGTCTGTGTGTCTGCGTGTCTGTGTATCTGTGTGTGATTGTGATAGAGCACTCCAACACACATGAACACATCAATGGGCTGAATGTAGAAAGAGAACAAAGCAGGAGAGATTGGAGGGATGGTATGAAAATGAAAAAATAGAGTGGGAGTGGAGGGGAGAGGGGGAGAAAAATAACACACGGAAAGTAATGAGAGGGAGGAAAGGAAGTGCTCCACTTCACCCACCACTTAAATATTGTCGCTCTGTGTTTGCAAGTTCAACAATCGCCTCTTGTCTCCGCCGTATTGTCGGCGCCGTCATATCATACATCTGCCCGCCAATGACGTCTCTCCAAGTGCGGCCTGACGTCAGCATGGACAGTCGTTGTCAGCGAGTAATAAGAGAGTGTTTTTGTCATTGTCTCATGCGCAAACACATAAAGACGCACATTGATTCCTTTACAGACATTAGATTTACGCACACACGCACACACACACACACACACGCGCGCGCGCGCGCACACACACACACGCACACGCACACGCACACGCACGCACACACACAGATGGCGGGAGCGCACCTGGCCCCTCAAGGCTTTCCGATCGCAAATTGGGTTCCTCGAAGAGATCAAGTAGTCGCGTGACATACGACAGCGACTCCATTGCAGACTGTTATTTTGGGATTGGGAAAGCGAACAGGCACATTCATTATCAGGTTGGAGGAGACACAAGCACCTGAGACACCTTTACAAGTAAAAAGTGTGCACATATCCAGCGGCAACAAGTGTGACAGAGAGCCAACGTGGCGTGGGCACAGACGCACAGAGTTCCCGGATGCACTCACTCACCGCCTTCGCTTTTGCAGACAATCCGTTGTCCTTTCCAATAATGTGCGCAATTTGCTCGATTTCACTCGAAACACCCGCCAAAATGACGGCCATCTGACTGCCGCATGTGGCGCGCGTGGCGGCGTCGATTCTGCTCAGAGTGGAGTCATAGTAAGAAAATATCCGCATTAAGAGCATATTGCACATAGGAAATGCTTGCCCACAAATGGACACTTTTGTCGATTCCATGTGACGCACACATGACGTACCTGCCCGTGGACTGATACCGTTCCAGAACACTTTGCACGGGCGTTGCGAGCGCCATCGACACGGTCGACGCCAAATCGGACGTGTACATGCTCACGTGAGCTGCTCAGATGGACAAATAAGGTGGTGGAAAGAAAACATCCATAAAAAAGGAATTAATGAGACAATTACAGAATAGGAGGTTAAATCCCACAGTATGCCCAAAATGGAGATCAGACACACTATGCCATACAGTTGATGGGAATCGCTCGCACATGAGCGATGAACACAAAGCACGGGGAGGGCAAGAGTGACTTTTTGCATTCCCCAAAACTACACAGCGACGTACAAACAAACACATATACACACAAGTAAGGCCTCACACACACACACATACACACGCACTCATGCACGCACGCACGCACAAACAAGGCCTCACATTGCCACAGCTCGATTTGCTTTGAAAGCATTGTCAGAGTGACGTCACGCGCATTTGGTCGGGATCCATGCGGCTCGGTTGCAGCGGCCGCCATGAGCACCTGATGCAACACGCACACACACATATGCACACACACACATATACCACACACGCACACGCACACACGGAGAGCAGTGTTAAAGGCATTACTACGATACGTACACACCAATTACAGCCACTCGTATGAGGCATTGTCCGATCTTAGCACAAGCTGCATAGACCAGCCCCCTTTCCTTCCAACCAAAAGTCGTCCACTGTCGGTTGCTGGCATCCCCACCTTTGCAATGAGCATCAGATTTCTTCGCATTGTCGCGCTTGCAATGGTACGCTTTGACGCACCAAAGTTCTCAGGCACGCAGAGACCAGGCACCATGAACCTGAAAAGAGAGAGGGAGAGGGAGAGAGAGAGAGAGTGAAACGTAGGATTCAAGTCAGAGTCTTAGGTGCTGTGATCGTGGACCCCACAAAAGAGAGAGAATTGCACAACACAATGATAACTCACAGTCCGAATGAGAACAACAAATAACAAAATCAAACCAACAACAATGTTAGTGAAGCCAAGGGGGCATACCTGTGCATGAGCCACTCTGCCGTGGCAGTCAGTCCGACTTTCGGGGTTTCCGCACCAAAGGCCGCATCGCACTCCTCCTTGATCCGCCTGCAGAGATCTCGCAACAGCGGCGGTGCGACACCCGCGGACGCCACAATGGCATCAACGGCAAACGCACACGACCCCGCGAGGAGTCGCATGTTTTCCTCCACGGCCTCCTTCGGTCCCAGCCTGTCCGTCGCAAGCTCATACGACCCACCAGTGCAGGACACGCGGTCGACAATTGAACTGAGCACCTCCGCACGGTACACAAACCCAATGCGCTCCAGATACTCCTTGATAACACGCGAGTTGGCGTCGTGCTTGGCAAAGAGCTGACTCGCGCCCTTGGCCGACTTCACCGCAGCCTTGATGGCCTGCTGCACAATCATCGGAGTGCCGGCCATTGTCGAATCGCTTTCTTCCATCACAATATCAATCACGGACCGCACCACGTCGTCCTCGGGAGATGCATCGAGGAGTGCAAGCGTAAACGTGTGGTCTCTCAATAGCACACGCCGCATTGCAGGCCCCACAATTGTCGCGCGTAGCTCTGCCTTTGCAAGACGCTCATCGTGGGGAAGGTCCGCAAATGAGAGAGAGCTCGACGCCGTCGATGCAATGCTGGCACGCGACACGGATGAAAACACGTCGCTGGATCCGACGCCCTGCCCAATCGACACGCCCTCCGTCGACGAGGACTTTGACTCCGACAGCATTTCGAGCGACGATGACATCGGATTGTTCTTCCGAAGTCCCGATATGCGACCCTTCACAGTGGCAAACGGCGAGTTCTTCTTTTTGGACGGCAGTGGCGAGGTGGGATTCTCCGCGGACAGTCGTCGGGGTGACATTGGTGACGTGGGTCTGGCATCCGTTTGTCCACCACTCTCCTCCAATCCAGACAGTCTGGACGCGGTCCGTGCCTGCGAAACAGGCGTCTCTGCCGACACCGTGCGCACGCGCTGTCGCATGCCATCCTGCTGCTGTGCATTCAGACTTCCTGTTTCAGCAATGTTCATATGCCGCGATCGCCGAGGGCTTGCGAGCTGCGGCTCAGACATGCGTGGCACGGTCGGCATCTTCACATCATGCGATACGTCGGGCATGGAAGCCGCACGGGTCATTGGGAAATCGTGCGCTTCCAGTGATGCCTGTCGTGAACTGCGCCATCGGAGGGCCGAGAATATGCCCCGCTTCTTTCCTTTCTTGTCCTTGTCACTGCTGTCGGCCGAGACGCTCAGCTCACGTGAGGACTCCGACTGGGCAGCCTCGGCTGCGGCCGCCACCGCTTTGGCTGCTGCATGTGCATCACGTGACATGGATTCGCGCAGGTGTTTGATCCGCGCCTCTATTTCGTCCATTTCCTATTGAAAGATGTGCAGACAAATGTGAGTTGATGAGATTAGCAGTCAATTATCGAAAAGATTTGCACACGATTTTCGGATGCACACTCGCCTCCGAACATATTATATCAGCACACACGAATTCTAAGCAATGCAGACATGAAACAGCAGGTACGGTTGTAACACACACACAGGGCACACACAGCATACGTGCACCCACCTTTCTCTTGGCCTTGTATTCACGATCGAGAGCAGGCGGCGTGTCATAGTACTGCTCAAGCTTCATAATGACCTCCATAAGAGCTGATTTGGCACTCTGGAGCTCCATTCGAAGCGTTGCAATCCTGGGATCCACGCCATCTGTGGCGCCGTCTGCGTTGCTTGCACCCGTCAGGTCGGTAGTGCGTCGCTTAACGACCTGATCACGGTACTGCTTCAGCCTTTTCACCTTCTGGTTCTGGTTGAAGCACTCATCGAGCAGTGTGTCGGGCGAGTCGTAAAAGCGTTCGATCGTGCTCGTCAGACTCTCCAGAGTCGCCTCCTCCATCTCGATGCGCTCGTCGAGAGCAGCAATGTCATCTTCGTTGATGTCCTCTAGACCACCGGGCTTGCTCAGCGGGGTTGGCGACGGTGCAAGTCCATTCGAAGACGATACGGAAGAAGACAGAGATCCGGAAAACATGCTTGCAATGCTCGATGAGCGACTGCGTCTGGAAGACATTTTCAATGTTTGCTGCGAGTGGGCGAGGCGCACCCACGCTGTCTGAAAAAATGGGTAATGTGGCTTTAAAGCCCGGTTGTGCACGGCACAAACGCTGCTCGGATTAGCGTCGACGTCATTGCGCGTTAAGCGCACGTATCGCAGTGATCGGAGAAGATGTCGTGCGATGCAGAATTTGTGTCAGTGCCGCCGTGGACACTTCCCCCGCAGAATATAAACTGACGAGATGTGTCGTCTAAAGAAGAGATGATGGACCAGCAAGCCCAGAGATTTCTTCGTCCGAATGCACTATCCAGAGTGTTTCCGTTGCGCTTTAAGCCTTGAATGGTGGCAGAATGCACGGCCGTAAGGGCATCATTCAACCCACTCGGATGTGCTCATTCGTCCCTGTAGGGGCAGTCCCCACTCGCATGCAGCGAAATCGAGGCGAAATCCGGGAAATCAAAAGAATTTTACGAACACCCAGTACACCCAACTCTACATGCACTATGCTACTTGCATATATTCGCCATACGCAAACAGAAAGCAAGTCGTATGACAAGAAGGTGTGCAAATCACACTGAACATAACTGGCGCTTTTTGACAGGAGCCAAACAATGGACACTAAGGCCTATTTATGGTGCAACGGCGGCAATAAACATCATTTTAAGTCAATAGTTAAATATATTTCTTTATTTGGCAACTTCAGCGCATTCGTCCTATGGCTCTGATGACGCAAATTCGAGACCCACCATCCGACCCACCATCCGTTACGCATACGTAACACTTTCAGGCGTACCGCAACAACAGATGGATTACACTCAAACTGCTAAGGGATGAGAACCCTAGACTCAAACTTTGTTGTGATTCGCAGACAGACCGAACTTAATCTTTAGTAAATCAGCGCGTGACAGTGCACAAATTGCCACAAATTGACCCAATTTGTTTTTGAATGCATTCATTTTCAGCTCAATTCGCCTGCTCAGCGCCCAGCTATTTTACAACGTACTTTACACGATCTGCATGCCAAAGTGCTTGAAGAAATCGGCCGTCACAGGGTCGACAGGCACGTCCACTGCCTGCCCCGCCCCGCCTGCCTGCGCGCCACCAGCCGCCGCCGACACCGACGAGTGTTCGAGAGTCCATCCGAGATGCACGGCCCCGTGCTCCAAGTGCGCACGCTCAAGCAGCTCAATCAGAATATCCTGCCCGCGCTTTCGTGTTTCCTCATCCGCGACCACCGCGGCGTCACCACCATCATCGCTGCCGTCGTCCGATTCTTCCTCCTCAACAACAACCAGAGGTGGGACGAGATGTCCAAACATGCCAACACGGCGCACGACTTGAGCGATTGTGAACCTGTTGTTGTTGTTGTTGTTGTTGTTGTTGTTGTTGTTGTTGTTGTTGTTGTTGTTGTTGTTGTTGTTGTTGTTG
>CALSCR010000009.1:0-27998 GCA_943704495.1 Pigoraptor chileana
GAGAGAGAGAGAGAGAGAGAGAGAGAGAGTGGGCGTGTGCGCATATGTGAGTGTGCGTGCCCATGCAACAGCATTAAAGAATTATATAATGATGTTGTGTGTGCGTGTGTGTGTGTTTGTGTGTGTGTGTGTGTGTCTGTATGCGTGTGTGTCTTAAAGAATTGCAGTTATGATATTGTGGGCGTGTGGGCGTGTGGGCGTGTGTGTATGTGTGTCGCATAAACGTTCTTGACACATGGCCACATTTCCGCACAAATTCCAAGATGCGCACAGAAAACAGACGAAAGCGGCAATGCTCGACTCACTTTTCCTTGAAAAGGCTCTCATACTCCGCGCTGCCCTCCTTCAGTTTGTTGGCGTTGGCTTCCAGTTTGGCCTCCCAGTGCATCCGCAGAATGGTCTGCATTGACGGCGTAACAGCCACGAGTCGCCACGTGACAATCAGTTTGGACCACAAAAAGCATCTCATGCGAACAGAACACAACTACTATAACGCAGTTTCTCATTTGCTTGGGGGAGGGAAGGATAAGATGCCTTGATGTAATGTAAAAATGCTTTTAGACATGTGCATGTGAGTACACACCTTCAGTTCCTCACTGCGCTCGACGAGTTCTGCGTATGGAAATGCATCCACGAGGACAATGTGATAAACAATCAGAAAAGGAACGGTCAACTGTTTGCATGCGAAGACAAATGTACATATTTGCACGTTTTATGGCGCACCTAACACATACGACATACACATGCACACAAAAAAAGAGGATGCCTGCATCCACTTTGTCCCCACCCTTCCACTTTGTCTCATCCGATTGAGGCCCAGCAGATGCGCCCCGGTTGAGCAGCGCAGACTCCACTTTCCCCTGCTTGGCCGCAAAGAATTCGGTCGCGCGGACGGCGGATGAACTCGCGCCCCCCGCATCCGCTTCTTCGGCAGGTGCATTGCGCCCAGAGCGTGTGCTCCGCGTGGTCGCCATCTCGCGTTGCCTGAGTCAGTGGTGTGGCGGTGTGTGTGTGTGTGCGGGCGTGTGCAGCGCACAGACTGACTGCGACGTGGATGGACCGCAATAACACGATAACACTCTATTTAAGAAAAATTGAAAGTCTGCACAGTAAAGAAACTGAATTCACAACAATACCGACCCCAAAGAACGTTGATCCTATTCATTGATCTTCATTAGTACAACGCAGACGGCTGACTCTCCCCGCACTACTGACTAATGCAGTCTGCCCGGTTGACTGAAAAAAAACGCGCGGGAAATTAATCAAGTGATGCGCGACCATAATTTATTTATGCGAGGTCTCGCGCAATAATCGTGTTGTAACACGTTTACTGCTTGAGTTGATTGGCCAGCGTCAATGAGCAACTGTCAGTGTCGTCATGAGATGAATCAGGCTCTAAAGCAAAGCGAGGGCATTTAAACATACAGGAGACTTCAACAATCGCGTTGTACCTGACTGTTCTATCTCATGCAATATTGCGTCTGTCGCTTTTGTTTTCTGTTGCCTTGTGCGGTTCGTGCGATGTGGGCCGGTGTGGTCGGTGCGGTGTGGTGATTTGCTCTTCAAGGCTGTTGTTGCCTTGCAAACACACCCCCTGCCATCCGCTTATCGCCCATAGTGGGGTCACGTGGCCTGTGACTCGCAAGGATGGGAGTCAAGGGACTGTGGCAGTTGTTGGATCCTGTTGGCAGGCCCATCAACCTGGAAAACCTGTCAAATAAGCGCCTTGCCGTCGGTGGGTGGGATTTCTTGTGTCCCGCAATTGCGCTCGCACACTGTACGCACACAAGAATTTTACACACACGCACACACACACCCCGAGCTTAGTATGAGCCTTTTTACATGAAAGCTGGAATGCTTGGAGGCCACTCACACACGAACACCGAATGGATGCAGACGTGAGTATATGGCTCAATCAGCAAGTGAAGGCCATGCGCGATCAGCACGGCAACATGATACGAAATGCACACCTGCTCGGTTTGTTCAAACGAATATGCAAGGTTGGTCTTCTGGCGGTGACTTCACACTGAAAAGCTTGCATGTGTGTGCGTGTGTGTGTGCGTGAGTATGTGTCAATGCAAGGGTCGCACGAAGGTGACGTTATGCATGTGTCTGTTTATGTATATGTATGAGTATCTTGAGTCAGTGAGTGAGAGAGACGAGTGTGCGTATACATGTGTGAATGTGCTCACCGGCATTAACGCGCGTGTTGTATTTACCTCTACGTATGTGTATGTGTCGGTTAATTGGCAATGTAATTTAATTTGCCTGTGTATCACCCTCCATTTTTGCAGCTTCTGTATTGGAAGATCAAGCCCATATTTGTGTATGATGGCGGTGCACCCGCACTCAAGCGGGGTACGCTGGTGGGTGCAGTGGGACTCAATTGCATGGCACCATATTGCCTCTGGGACCATAATACCACTGGGACCCTAATACCACTGGGACCATAATACCACTAGGATCATATTACACCTGGAACTAAGGTGACCAACTGCATACTGGAATAGCAGATCCAAAAAGCGTCCGTCGATGTCTGTCTGTTCATTTTGAGTTGTCGATGTCACGTGTGCAATGCAGGAGCGCCGGCGTCGCCAAAGGGCACGTGCCGAAATGGATCTCAAGAAGACGGCGGAGCGGTTGCTGAGCAACGCGGTGAAGCGTCATGCAGTTGCTGCGGCGGCTGGGACACGTGACAAGGGAAAGACGCCGTTCTCCGGGTGGGGTGTCGTGTGTGTGTGTGTGTGTGTGTGTGTGTGTGTGATGAGTGCGTTCGACTGCAATGGATATATATACTTGGGTAATAAGGAGAAGTGCTGACTGCATATGCTTGCATGCATGTGCGCATGCAGGCCAAGAAGAGTCAGAGACGACGGCGACGAGCAGTTTGAGCTTCCGCCGTCACCCACTAGAGATCTGGACGCCGCGTCTGATGCCGAGTCAATGGACTGGGATGACGACGGATACGATGCTGTGGCTGCGGTGCTCAGGCAGGTCGCGTGGTTGCTGATGCTACGTCGGTCGTTCAAGGATTGCTTTTTCTTTTTCTTTCTTGGTTTTTGAAGTAGTGTTGTGTGCGATGCCGTCACCCTAACATTAAATTGATTCAAATTGTGCTAATCCGAGAAATATTTTGGTTGTGGATTCTGGTTATGTACAGTCGCCCGCCCGATGACAGCAACGATTCTGAATCCGGCGATGATACGGTGAGCAGTCGATGTCGTATTGGTCCACATCGCACACACTCATGCCAATCGTGCACTCACACAGTCCTGCCGCCCTTTGATCTCCCCTCTCCTCTGTCCGTGCGGCGCACTTATAACGAATTGCATGTGTCACCTTTAATTGAAGACATATTGGCAATACAATGATTGGTGTCTGAATGAAGTCATCAACCTACTTCTTGCATCCATGCAGGGCGGTGGTTCTGGCACAAAGCAAGCCCGTGGGCGCGGTGTACGTGGGCGTGGACGTGCTGGAAGAACAATCAATTTGCTCGACGTCGATATCGACTCGACGGAATTTAAGCAGTTACCGCCCGAAATCCAGCATGAGATTCTCGCCGAGGTGCGCACTCTCAAAAAGAGCACGGCCTGGCAGCGATTTGATCAACTGCGCAAGGTTGCAAAGGTGTGCTGCTCGTTGTGTCTCCTTCTGTGCACTGATTCGATGTGTTGTTAAGGCGTGAGTGTGTGGTATCACACCTTTGTTTACATGGTTTACTTGATACTGACACTGAATCGAATCACATATCTCTCCTTGTGTGTGCGCGTGTGCGTATGTGTGCATGTGTGGCGGTGTGTGCGTTCGGGGCTGTTTGTTCACGATGGATTGCCTGCGTTGCCATGCGCTTTGATGTACAATGGCTGTCCGATCACGTGCACTCGCCCACCGGCACAATTCACTTAATGCTCTCTCCATCTCTCTGCTGCAGACTGCCGACGACTTTTCGAGCTACCAGTTGCAAGGTCTGCTTCAGAAAAACCAGCTGAGCCGGCGCATGGACACGCTCAAGGCGGAAATGCATCTGACGCAGGCCCTGGCGTACGAGGGGTTTGAGGCGCGCAGAATAGCGTGCGAAGACGGCACCGAGTATGTTCTGTGCTACACGGGCAACAAGAAGGACGGTGCGTTTCTCGCGCGCCTGTGTATTTATATATGTGTGTGTGTTTGTGTGTGTGCCCGGGGGGGGGGCTATTCGTACGCATGAGCCTACGTGTGTGTCCGTGCTGTGTTATTTTGTGGTCTAAATAATACTTCATAACCGGTGACTTTAAATTTGTGCGGATGGTCTGTGTCACGTGAGGAGCAGATGACGGGGAGGAAGCACCGCTCCCGAATATCCAAGATGCGCTGGCTCGTGAAGGCGTCCGCAGGTATCAATGCGCATGCACATGTCACGTGCCGGAGAGGCGTAACATCACGTGATGTGGACTGTTACGAGTGTTTGTTTCGTTGACATTTTCTGAGAAAACGCATTGAAAAACTCTCCGATGTCTGTTGGAACGGACACAGCGTGTTAAAGCCAATCTTCTTTGTCGCGCATACACACACACACACACGCTCCCTCGTGGAGTCCATGGGCACAGCGCCTATGACACTAACTTGAATTCTACATCTCTGTCTCTCTCTATCTCTCTTTCTCTCTTTTGTTGTGCATGCACAGCTTTCCGTCTGCCGCACTCCCCCAATCGGCAAGGGATTTCGGTGGAACCGAAGATCCACACGGATTTAATCGCCCCCTATCGCGTCACAATGACGCACAAAATGACGCGTCCCAAATGCATATCGCGTCACAAAATGACGCACTCGACGACGCCGTCCCAAATGCTCACACCAATCCGCAAAACAGGAAGCACGTGATCGCTTTCGACAGTGACTCTGACGACGGCTACAATCGATTCAATGTGAACATGCGTGAGGAGACGGGGGGACGCACAGCCGATTCCGACTCTTTTGACGAGGAAGACCACATTGTAGCTGCAATTGCCGCCGCCGTTGCCCGCGAAAACAGCGAGAATGAGAGAGAGAGGAAAGAGGAGATGCATGGCAAGGTGAGGAGGGGGGGGGGTGGGGGGGCGTATGTTGCACGTGACGGTGGTACCGATGCGCAGATGAACGATGAAACCATCTCGGTCGGAGTGTGTGTAGCTGTGTGTATTGCTGTGGATTGTAAGTCCTTTTTAGATTACAAATCACATTATAGCCCTTGGCATTCCTTCGATTTACCACTGCGCCTCCCTTTTGCGTGCACATGCACACACTCACACGCACACACGCACACACGCACACACACACTGACACTCCGCAATCGTGTTTACAGGACCGCGGCGTCACTGTTGCACATACAGCGACCGATCTCGACGAAGATGAGCAGCTGGCGTTGGCTATCTCACTGAGCATGCAGCCCGCCGGGTATCACGTGCCTCCACAAGCGGATGCGACGGCACCCATCGCAGCACGTAACACTCCCGATGGACGCAATGCAATGGATGCGTCGAGTGACTCGGAGTTGGAGATATCCTTTGATAAGCGCCGGAATACCCTTGCACAAAGCGTGGGCGGTGCGAGTGGTCTGGGTGAGAAGACTGGCATGACGGCACCGCCTCACGCACTATTGGTCGCTGCGGATGCGCCAAAGGCCATCGATTTGACGTCAGAGCGCCATAATGTCGTCAGGGACTACGACGCTCGTCACAAGCCTATCACAAAATCCAATTCAGCGATAATAACTGCGACACCGCCTGTGGTAGCACCTGCACGTGATGCAAATATGTCGACGGATATGCGCCGGGATGGTTCAGATGGTCCGGATGGTCCGGATGAAGAGGCTGCGCCGCCGTCGCCGCCACGTGCGACTGGAAAAGCCGCCCTTGCGGTTATTTCGGCTGCGACGGCCGCACGCAGGCTCGAGGAGAGCGGCAGACACGTGACCGGTAATATGACGGCGGAACTACGCAATGCTCCAGCAAGTGACGGCGCTGCTGATGAACAGGCGCATGGCGGTGACATTGTGGATGTGGATGAGGGCATTGCATCTGTGGGCGGCGCCATTCCAACGCCTGCGCCGCGAGTGGCGTCCGTTGTTGATCAGCTTGCGGGTGTGGGCGGTGCGTTGGGTATGGGCGGTATTGCTGCGCTTGGTGGTGTGCGTCCGTACGAGGGTGCTGTACGACTGGCACCCCCAACTATACCTTCACGCACTGCTGAGGCCGAGAGAGAGACAACAACTTCACCTCTACACGCCGAGACAGAGTCTGCGCCCGACGTGCAACGAGCACCTCCGCCTCCCCTTGCTCCCATCGACCTCGATGCAATGGCGGGAATTCTCGACCGGGAGGACGCCGAGCTGCGTGCAGAGCGGAACAAGGGACAGCGTGACGCTGCTATTGTCTCCAACGACATGTATGCGGATACGCAGGTTGGTGGGCCATTGATCTGATTGCAGATAGCAGTGCTGCATGCAGTGAAGGTGCAATTTTACACATTGACCCGGTTTACTCCACACATTGCTGTGTGCAACCTATTGGCAGTTTCATGTCACATTTTTACTTTGTATGGGCACATCGCCTAAGATATGTGGGCTTATGCTCGAAATAGTTGTGTTGCTGTGTGTGGAGTCCATGGGCATGGCGCCCGGGACACATTTGTTGTCGCTGGGATTGTCTGATCATCAAATTTCATCAAATTTCATCGCTTTTTTATTGCATCACAATATGCACTGTTTCAGGAACTTCTCCGCCTCTTTGGCATTCCATACATTACTGCGCCAATGGAAGCCGAGGCCCAGTGCGCGGCCATGGACGCCGCCACGCACTGTGATGGCGTCATTACCGACGACAGTGACGCGTTTCTCTTTGGGGCGCGCCGTGTCTACCGCAACATATTCAGCTCAACGAGGTTTGTGACGCGGACACATGGACAATTGCATCCCTGACATGTAACATGTGTTACTGTGATTGTTCTGCGGCACTGCCTCCATTGACATCCTCTTGGAATGCAACATTCGCTTTTATTCAATCCGCAGGGACCCGGAGCTATTCTTCAACGACGAAGTGCAGAGTCAGCTTGGTCTTGATCGCACGCGGCTCATCTCCCTCGCCCACCTGCTCGGCAGTGACTACACAGACGGCCTCAAGGGTATCGGAATCGTAACGGCGTCGGAAATTGTGGCGGAATTCTGTGCGGACGACACGCAATCGTTTGGTGATTTTGTGTCGTTTTGCAAGCAGGCTGCGATGGATCCGCACTCGCGCGCCGGGGAGAGTGCGACGAGGAAGAAACTCGTGCGTATCGTCGGTGTCACGTGAATTACTCCACGAAAAGACACACACTCGCATTCACGAATTACTCCCTTTCACACATACACACATACGCACTTGGAAATAATCATGTGCGTGCTCTTGCTCACATGCCACATGACACCCGCACACACACCCATATTTCCGCAAACAGCGTGCGTGGAGGACCCCGCTTTCGCTGCTCGTCCCCGACGACTTCCCCGACTTGCGCGTGAACGAGGCATACCTGCATCCGACCGTTGAACTGGGCGACAACGACTACGAGTGGGGAATGCCGGATCTTGAAGGCATCAGAGAATATCCGCATGAGCGCACCCTGTGTGTGTGTGTGTGTGTGTGTGTGTGTGTGTGTGTGTGTGTGTGTGTGCGTGTGTGCGGTTGTGGTTTTTACCTGAATTGTTGTCTCTGTTTGCGCACCGCAGTTTTGGAGTTAATGTGTCTGTTTTTGTTGCATGCGGACATTAATTTTGGTTTCCGTAACCGAAGTGCGTCTCTTTTGGGTTTCGCGTCTAAAATGATTCTGTACATTTGCGGAGGAAAAATTTGCGTGGAATCGCGCAAAAACGGACGAATTTGTTCTTCCCGTCGTTCAACGCCTTAACGCCGAAGTGGTAAGTCCCCATCGCTCCACAGAAATCCTGCAGACATTTGCCATATATTTGTTCTGATCAACTTGTATCTTTCTGTTTGTGTACATGCATGCAGTCTGCCCAGCGCAGCATGCACGACTTCTTTCGCCCGGTTGGTGCGCTTACCGCCAACAATGCACCGTCGTTGACGTCACCAATGACTACTGTCGGCACGCTGGGCACCAACAAGAAGATAGCAAGCAAGCGCCTTGCATCCGCAATTCAGGTGTGTGCGCAAGTGACCGATGAATTCATGTTTGGGTCTGGACATAGTGAACGCCTTCCCTTCGAGATATGGTGCGCTTCTCCTGAATAAATGGAACGATTGTTTGTGCGCCTGCTTAGTCGGTAGATTGTCTTTCGTGTCATCGAAAGCAGCCACTGTGGTATCTGTCCAATGGATATTGTTAGAGCGAGCACCGAAGAATGCCAAATGCCCACTGATCCGCGCAGTAAACTGGTTTTTGTCGATGCCGCATGAATGTGTGTGTTTACAGGGCTTCAAGCGCGCTGGAATGACTGCCTGCGAAGCACTCGACCAGTCCCGCAAGAAACGGCAGAGGACTGCAGATGCGGACGAGGGCGGGGCGGCAAAGCAGTCCAAGCGCGGTCGGGGCAGGGGCACTATTGCGGCTGCGGTGAGCTTTAAATATTATTGTGCATGCTGCAGCAAGAGAGACCACTGCCGCTGCGACTGCTAAGACCATTGCTGTAACAACTGCCGGCCTGCCAGGGTTAGACGCCGATTCGTTGAAATGACTTGCCGATGAACCGCCTCTTTAGATTGATTTTTTGGCTTTCTGAAACAGATGAGGCTTGTTTGTTGCTACTGCTGAACTCTTGGTGTCGAATGTATATCTGAACGTAGTAATAATGTCAATGCCCCCTGCCCAAACCTCACAATCATCATGTGCGTTCGGATGGAATCGTGCAGAGAGGCCGCGGTAGCACAGCAGAACCCACTGTCGCTGTCTCTGAGACAGGAGCTACACCCGCAGCCGATGTCCAAGCGACGGGTCGGGGGCGTGGGCGTGGGCGTGGGCGTGTGCAGGGTAATCGGGGTAAAAGCAATTCAAACGCGAGAAATCAGGGACTGAGCAGCAGTGGCACCAGCAGCGACGACGGAAGTATGTCGGACTGACTGTGCCGGACGGGCTCGCCTAATTCGAATTGGGCAGCGGATGAATTATTTGAATATAAATTATGTGACAGCCACTGACGTGTGTGCAGCTGCTCTGACGCACGACAGAGTTTAACTTATCCTTAATAGGCCGGTACTAGCGGCATGCCTGTCGTGGCTGCAATGCGATATATGGATGCCCACTGAACAGACACGCATATGACCGCAGACTAATTGAAGACTGACCGCATGCACATATCCTGGAAAAGCAGCAGCTGCTTTGAGAATGGTACGATGAAGTCGGAGACTACTTTGGATCCTAATCCTACTAATCCTACGATGGATTATGGATTCCACCCATTTGAGAGCAACATAAGAGACTAAACCAAATGAATCTCTCACTTCAGCAGACTGAACTTTTTTTGTGATTTACAGAGATTCAATCGACACGAACCAGCCGTGCCAGTCATGCCAATTGACCAACATTGAGTAGTCATGTACGTTTGTTTTTTCAGGTCAGTAAAAATTGGTTAATTCGAAATCTTCCGCCCGCATGTTAACCAATTCAGTCCATACACTGTCGAGGACGCACCAGTTGAAAGCACAATTCACGTCCGTTGGCGACTGAATGCAATAAGTAAGAAAACTGAGTCACACAACCCAACAACAAAATTTTAATGTCATGCCAATACACAGAGCATATAATTATATAGAAATATGTATATTTAGTATCTGCAGTTTTCTGTACAATTAAGGCACCACAATAAATTTTGCACACCCAGCGCATGCCATTAATGTAGCTGCGCACATGGATTGCCCGCATAAAAGTATTCAATCGACCCAATCCTTTTTGACTGCCATGGGCAGTGGAAGCGCCGCCAGACATGACTATACTGCAGTCGTGTGTGGTTTTGGAGGCAGCATTGGGCGTTTTGCAGGGACTGTGGGCGTTGCTGTGCCGAGTGAAGCAGCCGTTTCGTTAGCATGAATGCTGGCGTTGGCAGAGGCCGCGCGCGTTGCCGTGATGTGCCCACCGGAAGCATTCTGGTGGACAGTATGAACAGCACTATGGCCCGCATGTGCAGGGGGCGGATGCAACGCGACAGCCGCAGCGGATGTATCGCCCACCGTGTGCGTGCGCGTCGCATCCTGCGGGCCGCCCAATCCTGGCGCAGAGTGGGATTCGGCGACAGTGCCCACCTTGAGCGGCTTCGGGGGCACCGGAGGAGGCACGCTCCGCGCGCCCAGGCTGGACGACCGCGACATGCGAGTCTGCGCCTTCTTCAGCGGAGTGCTTTGGTCGACGGCAAGCATGCGCCCAACAACCGGCGACGGAGACGGCGACGATCCATCCGCGGCATCTCTGACTGGCCACCCTGCAGACGCATACGAAGCGGTTACGTGGGGTGGGGGCGTGGGTGTCGATGCGCCCGACGGTGCTGGCGACGGCGACGGCGACGATTCTGCGTCCCTGTCCGGATACTTGCGCATAGTGACGAGATTGTGCCTTGATTTTCGTCTGCCGGTGATGACGCCCGCAAGGCCCTTGGACCACGTCTTCTCCTTGATGACAAAGCGGCTGTCGGACCCCTGTGGGATCGCAGACCCGACACGCACGTCGCCATGTATGCGCGTCGTCTCTGATGCGGGTGTTTTGTGTTCGTGTGGAGCAGAATCGACAGCAAGCGCGTTCACGTGAGTGCCAAAGATACGACGACAACGTCAAATGTCATGCACATAAAAAATGTGAAAATGACACACATGACAAACGGATACACTGACACCCACCACCATTGGGATGCATTAAGAGAAGCTTAAGACCATCTGTCGCAACGTCCATATTGTACTTTTCCAGCGTCAGCAGTATGACATCGAGGCCGGTTGCATCCTGCGGGACAACAAGTGTCTTGTAGTCGCCAGAGTCCTTGTTGAAAAGACTCACGCGCAGCACAATGCCATGCGGATCCTGTCGACGCATCAATGACGGTGGGTCATAAGTTAAGCACGTTGTTCTGTTAGATTGCCAATGGTGACGTCAAACGCAGCCAATGACAAGTGACTGTCAAAATTCCAGTAATATGCCGACCCGCAATTTCAACCCCGAGTAGCTGCCTTTGGAATTCCGCCCCACACGCCCAATCCCAATAACAATATCCATTGTGCATGCATGCGGCCGCACACCTTTTCTTCCGACAGCAGCTGCAGGCGCTGTTGCGTTGGCATGGGCTTCTCGACAGCTGGCTCCGCCTCGGGAGCGTCGACCGTGCCCAGGAACTGATGCTTCGCAATAAACGCGCGTTTTGAGTTCGGTCGGCTCGCGATAAACTTGCGCAGGCGATCGCGGATGAGTCCCATGTTCGCAATGATGCTCTCTGGGCTGTCTTCGGGGACGGACATCCCGGGGACGTCCTTTGGTTCGCGCTCCAGAGACAGTCTGCGGCATTATAATGTATGTGCATTTTGTTTTTGTGCCCAGATGCCAAAGTAACAACAGACACAGTATGGGGAACAAGACAAATAATTAGCGAGGGGGTCAGTTGCAGTGGCACATTGACGAGAAAAACATATCAACACTGAACAGCGGCATTGACGAGCACACATTCTTCCTGCCAGCATGTGAGCAGATGCGTGCTGCATGTCACCTGTAGCATTCATCCTCAGTTCGCGCGGCTGCAAAGGCGAGAAACTTCTGGAACTCCGCGTTTGGCTCCATGCGGAAAAAGGACGCGGCCTTCTGGTACCACACAATCGCCTCGATGATCTCAAATTCCTTGCGACGCTTGTCAAAGTTTATGAGCGTCTTGCCGTCGCCAAGAAAGTCGCCGTTGGCAGTGTCGATCATCGTGAGATCCGTCAAAAATGTCCCGAGATACGGCAGGCACGGCGGGGACGACGCCGCAAGCACCTCCCTGCTGCGCTTCATGTTCGAGTCCTCCGACATGATCTCGCTGAGTTCGTCGAATATAATCCGCGCCTCCTTCGGCACGAGCGCCCACGAGCGCTTCAAGCGGTGGACGGGCGTCGACTGGAGTCCAGACAGCACGGCCTTGAGCGTCGCATAATTGCGTAAGATTCTCGTTTCGTTTGCGATTTCAATGAATCGGGTGATCGAGCGTGCGCGCAGAATGGGCTCTGTGCCGTCGATAATGTCCGTCATAACAAGCATGCTGATGCGGTTGAACTGCTGGATGCTGGCGCAAATCCCCGGAGCGCGTTCGAGCTTGTCCTTTTTGGACCACCCGCAGCCCAGACACTCAAACGGCACAATGCCCCGGAAGCAGGCCGCCTCAACAAGCGTCAGCTGCGCCGCAATGTCCGCCGCCGTCAGCGGACCATCCCACGGACTGCGTATTGCGAACCGGTCGCCCTTGGACGGCGTGCGCTTGTGGCCCGTGCCGCCGCCGCCACCCGCGGCCGCTGCGTTCGCAAAGAGGGCAATTGAGGACAGTGACTGTGTCTGCCGGTGCATGCTCAGCGGCCGACCAGCTTCCCCCGCACCTGCACCTGGCTTCGGGGCGATTGGCGGAGGGACCGATTTCAGCACACGCTCCTTGTCCGCAATGAGTCCACGCACCGCCTTTTCAATCTGCCCCGTCGATTGTGTCGGCGGCAGAGCATTGCGCATGGGTCCCTCAATGAATTCGCACACCTGATGCAGCCGCGCGAGGCCCGACGGACCGGCAAAATCATATGCATACTGTGTCACCCAGATGGTCAACACCGTGAGTATCGACAAGTGCACCGTATCAATTGCAGTCGACCCTTCTCCCTCAATTGCAACATCTCCGTCTGCCAGATGGCACGCGGGGTCCAGTGCTTCCACTGCTACCGCAGGATTAGAGAAACGCGCGCGCACAAGACTCAGAAGCGTGTCCGGGTCGGTGAACGTGCGATATGTGACCAAGAACACGTTGACATAGTGCGAGTCCGGCGTCGTTGTGGACGGAAGCAGATTCTGCACAAGCCGGTCAATAGTGGCGCCTTTGACTCGCTTGCGACGCTGCGTCGAGTATGCGAGGTGGCCGACAGACTCGCTCGCGGACGGCGTGAAGTGCTGAACCCGCTGGAGGATCACGTGATAGACAATATCTGCGTATTCCTCGAGGGGAGCCTTCATTATGGGCACCTGCGGGCAGTCAGCAGACTGCCGGCGCATCGGGGGGTTCGCATCATTGGCAGATGTGCGCCGCGCCGGTTTGACAGCCTTTGGGCTGGAGGATGGCGGCAGTTCATCGCCAGAATCAGAGTTGCCCGCTGCGTGGTGCGCCATTGCAGACGGTGTTGCGTGTTTGCGTGTGTGAGTGTGTGTGTGCGCGCATTGTGTACATGTTTCGTGGGGCATTGAAGATTTTAGTTTGTGTGGGTTAGTGTGTGTTTTTCGTTGCTCATCCGCAATATACTATTATCAGGAGAATCTGTGCCTCAAAAACAGAAAGGATAGAGACAGCAGTGCATTATGTGTGACGGGCAGTTTTTTAGAGCGCCAGGGCACACAGAGTGTTGTGTGTGTGAGGGAGGAGAGTTCGTGATGGAAGAGACAGAAACATGCTTGTTGATAATGGGCCATTACCCGACATACTGACACCCTGCATTACACAAAAGAGGGCAGGTGATGGGACACTTACCAGTGTTGAAGGCAGTCAAGCGAAGGAGTCCGGCGGACAATCGCTTTGTCACGCGCGGCGGCCCATCTGCGGCATGAGGAAAACGCACGGTGAGAACCATCAATGCATCTCAGCGCCCAGATATAAACCGCGCCAAATAAATCATATGGCAATACCAGCAAGTAACTGGACAAATACTCCCATGACGTTGCAGCGTGTGCTCTGATACCAAGATGCGATTGGCCGCACATTGAATTGCGAGCAAAAAAACATAAACCAGCCAATAGAGACCAACAGAATACAACACACGGACTTACCAATAAGCCGCTTCGAATCGTCCGCCATCTGCACATGTATTTTGTACGGAGAGAGTGCTGATGAATCGGCCGGGTAGCACAGATGGATATGCTGTAACCACGTCTCGCTGTGGGTCACGTGCGACGGATGTTCGCGCACAGGGCGCTTAACCCATTGCTGTATTCATACGTTCACTGAAACGGCTTTACGACGCACACGTGCGTGAGTAATGGAGTCGAACAAACCGCCGGGATGCAATACGCGACGACCGTATGCGCTTTTATAAACGCATTCAACTGATAGACAGCGAAAGCGCCGACAACAGCAGAAACAGCACCGAAAAAAGATCCTCACTGGGCGACCGTCTTCAACACAGGTGCACACACGTCACTCTGTTTAAGCTGTGTGTGTTGTGCGAGTGTTACATGTATGTTGGTGTGTCTGTATGTCGAGCAGTTGATTTATTAGGGTGCGGAGATAACGGAAGCACTAGACTTGCGACAGTCCCGTCAGTCTGTGCAGTCATGACACTCGCCAAAACAGAGGGGTATCCATTGTTCCTATCCGCGTTTGCATCCGGGGTGTTATATACTGCATACGGGGCAGTGAGGTCCTTTGAGTGTGTGCCGCTAACTGCCTTTAGATTACGATACTCTGAGCCTGATTCAGTTTAAAACAGATTCAGAAACAAGTTCCAACAATGTTTGCGATAAAAATGAGACCATGGTCCCAGCGACGTGCCGCTGCACGCATATGCAGTGCATCTGGCATGATTGCCATTGTCTGCTGCGGCATTATTATTTCGCTCTCCATGGCGGTCACAGCAACGACCGGCCGCATTGAAGAGGGTCCGCCAAAGTTGCTCTCCAAATACAGTATTGTCGGGTCAAAAATGTTCAGCGGAGATAACAGGTGAATGGGACTGCCTTTGTTCGAATCAATGCAATGCGAATCTTCTGTTTCAGTTTCTCATTTGATGGTTGCTTGTTTTCGGATGATGCTTTCATATTGTTTACTGTGCAGTGTCGTGGGAGGACGCGCTTTCAAGATTGTGCAGCCGGTGGGTGCGAAAATAGGACATGCAGGCTTCATTCGCATGGCACTGCACACATCTACCTCTATGGGCACTTCCGACAGTGATTACATTGCGTTGTTCTGCGTTCTACGGAAGGTTGTTTCACTCATCCGCCTCCACGTCCACTCCAATTCGGACCACACCAATTAGTGTCCAGCCGTGTCTTCGTGCGCACTCCTTGGGGGCGCGTGCTTGTCGTGCACTTTCCCGAACGATTGCACCTACGGCCTTGAATCGACTGCAAACTGCACTGTTCTTGCGGATATTGCGTGCGTGGTGGGTAGGAAAACACACACACGGAGGCATGGCCTCGTCGTTCCCTCAACTGCAAATGATCAGCTGCCATGAACCAGCATTAACGGCCTTTCTAAGATCAATCTCATGCTGAAACGTGCACATGTTTGATCTCCTGCGAATCGCAGGGAGAGCGCAACTTTTCGCGTCAGTTTGTGTGTATGTACTGCTATCAACTACCCGCCGACAGCACCCGTTGCATACCAAGGTTCGACTGTGATGTGCGCAGAGCAAACGGGCAATACTACGAGACAAACTGCACAGCCGATCCGACGCCAATCTGCATGGGTATGTCTGATTCCACTTTTACAAATAGGACGGGATCGGTTGCGCTGGTGTAATGTCTTTGACGTCTGTCTGGCGCCGATTACGGAATTCATGGTGTGCAAAGGGACAGGCACACATGAGACTGATTGATCCCATCTGCCATTCACTGCCACCCACTATCAATGATCAGGGCGAAGAACCTTCCGCAAGAATGTGCGCTGCAACTGGACGTCGGGTAAAAAGTGGTCGACGGCCCTTGCACTCAGGTATGTCTCGCGATGAATCAAGTGGTGTGATGCCATACCAAGCCACATTCCGACAGAACTAACTTCCCGAACGAATTGTGCATCGCACACCGTTGCACGTTTTGTCTTCACGCAGTATCACTCTCGGTGGCTTTGGGGTCGACCGCATGTACCTTGGTTACTATGGCTGGGGAGTGTTCAAGCTGCTGTCGTTCGGGGGACTGGGTGTCTGGACTTTGGTCGATGCCATATTGATTGGCACCGGCTACCTCACACCCGCCGATGGCAGCGTCTACATATTCTAAAGGAAGGTCGCGCCGTTCGATTCGATGTATACATGTGCACTGAAACACTCGCTGCTGGCCAGCGAGATTATCGCCAAACGAATGAACAAAAGCAATAACTATCTTTTTTCTGGCCTTTTATTATCGGGCTGACTTCAGTGTGCCTGCGCATGGGGCACACAGCAAGCCTCCCACGGAACGACAAGCCCAGCTGGCGAATATGTGGGCGCTTTCAGCTGGGCAAACCGCACATCTCGCACGCATCACGCGAGGTAATGTTGATGTACGTGCAGTGCTGGCAGGCCCACGGACCACTTGCCACGGGCGCCGCCACCGATGGCGCGGGTGCAAAAGATCTCCCACCGGTGGTGGGGGGGTCCGTCGACCGCGTTGAGTTCGCGAGTCCCTCAACGGCTTTCCACGAGGGAAGGAGTCGGAAGGCGTTTGCAGCACTTCCATCGCGCCGGAGAATCGCATCGTACAGGCGCGGCAAATCCGCCTGCAAACACACACACACACACACACAATAACACACATCATTACGGCCGATTAGAAAAATATGGTAAAGAAATTGTGGATGCAGAAGTGTGGCCAAAAAGGGAACACGTGACAAAAGAGTCGTGATTCACAAACACACCATGACATGGGCGAATTGCGGATTTGAGACGAAGTGGACGAGCAGATGGAAGTCCGACACCAGCGCGAGGAACATGGTGTTCTGGCGGAGATGGTCGCGGAGGCGGGCCATGTCCTGATTCTCCCGAATCGCAAGCCTGTTTTCGATTGTAAACGGGCTTGGGGCGAGATCAAACATTGGCGAGGGTTCGTGCGGTGCGCCAGAGGCAACCTGAGTCGCGCGTGCACACGTGCAAGCAGGTCAGACGCATGAAATTGTGAGAATCAAGAGCAAGAGAGAACATAGCATAGTCGCCATGCTCATAGTGCACCACAGATGACATCTTCACACTCACGCTGACGATCAGGTAGTCAAGCGGAAACGTGGGTTTCGCCGCCACAGTCACATCGCTCCCATATTCGTTCTTGTACGAATACATCACATCCGGGACATAGAGCGTCGGGGTGGATGCCTTGATGCGCCCGAGGCTGAGGTCCTTGCGCGACGGCAGCAGATATCCGGCGCGCGTCAGGGCCATGCACTGATTTGACACCTGATACGCCTCAATTCCAACGCCTCCGTCCGCGTGGCCAGAGACAATCACCGACACAAATTTAGAGCCAAACTTGCCCGTCCGCGACAGTGCGCATGCGTTGGGATACTTCGTCTGCAAATCGCCCGCCATGATGCATTCGGCCGACGTAAGAAAGTACGATTCGCCATGGCGCTTGTACCGCACCTTACCTTGTCCCGTGCCGTCGTCTTCCAAATCAGTGATAATCCAGCCCACCTGCCGGCATGCATTTGCCACGCGTTGTCACACACCCAGGAGCAGGGAGGGGTGCGAGAGAGTAAGTATCTACAATTAAGATGAAGCTGGGAAGATCAAAGACGCCTAATACAGCATGCGGTACACAATAGGACGCACCCTTCTGAGACCGAGTGCAGCCGCCATTTGGTCCACAGCCTCCTCATTTGGGTCGGCAAGCAGCTCGAGGCTGTCTGCACGCGTATCCTGCGGAGGCTCATAGATGGCCATCACCATCGCTTTAATTCCCAGGGGCACGTCTGCGTGCGGTGCATATTTGCCATACAGATATCCGAGTCGCTGGTGGCCGCCGCTCTGCCGCCAGTATTGTATGAAACGATCCACAATACGCGGGCTCTCAAACTCAATAAAGTCGACGTGACGGTACACCTGCACATGGCCAAGAGGCGAGCAGTTTAGCAGGAAAGACAAAATGACACAGACGTTGATAAACATGTAATAAAAAAATTGACTTAATATGCAGTGAGTAAGCGGGTGTGGAGAGAGCCCCACCTGGCGGTTCAGCGTTACGGCACCCGGCTGGCACTTTGAGCAGATGCCCTCCGGCCACGGGGCGTGCCCCTTGCAGCCCTGCTTAACGCCGTAGTCAAGATCCTCCAGCAGCGCAAACTTGCCCTTGTCGACGCCACCGAATAGCTTGCGCAGATACGAGTGGAAGCTCATGTGTTTGATGCCCTGCGACTCGAGGTATTTGCCATCGTACGGCTGAAACAGAGACGATGACCCGAATGAATGTTTTGTCCATGTTGCTGTGCGAATTCACAAACCGTGTGGTTGCGGGTGGGTACATGCGATTAGTTGTGATTTAAAATTGCTCACCTCAAGTGGCGCACAATAATCGCACATTCCATTCGCCCCGTGCTTGCAGCTGAAAGAGAAATTCGATTAAAGAGCAAGAGATAGCATTAAATATAACTCAATCACCAGTAAGACCAAGAGACGTGTGGCAACACACTTTCATTGTCAATGGAGAGAACGTGTGTGCGGGTGTGTGTGTGTATATGTATCGGGTGACGTGTGTAAGGGGTGTGTGTGTGTGTGTGTGTATGTGCATATGAGTGTGTATGGTGTATGATGTTTGTGCGTGTAGGGCGTGTGTGTATGGGGTATGCGTGCGTAAACCAGTGACCCACAAATGCGCGTCTTTCCCACGACGAATAGTCCCGTCCAACTTTTGCAACTGCTTATCGACATCGTCCTCCACAACAGTCTTCTCCTCTCCGAGTGATGCCGCCGATGCGGAACCGTTAGCTCGCGCTGCCGTCTCGAGAAATAGCATGTCGCCGTGCCTACAAATGAAGCACAGCCTCGTCCAGTCAGCTTCAACTTCAACAAATACGCAAAGGAACATAATAGCAATGGCGTGGCACCAGTTCGAAATACGCGCCACTTTCAAAACACAAAATTCCTTTTCACCCACTTTATGTTGAGCGCAACCAGCTTTTCTGCTCTTGGGCACGCATTAACCACATCCTCGCCATTCGGTTTCACAGACAATCGCCACTGATCCTCCGGAATACCGAACGAGGTCGCGACCTATTTGGCGCAAGCAGCATACAGATAACGAACGATAATGTTTCAGTGAGCGTACAAAGATGGCTTCAGAGAATCATGGTCGTCCACTGTGCACGAATACTGTCGAGAGCAGTGCGGCGGGGGAATCACCTTTGCCAACAGTGCGCCCACATTCGCATCATTTGGCACTTCAACCCGCTCAGTCTTCTCACGGGAGCGGATACGCAGCAGCGTCTGTACAAAGCAAAAGTGAAAACGATTAACGGTTAGTGGTATGCATAGAAACACAGTAACACACTCCATTTCAATGTTGGGATGAACATACCATGATCACGTTCTCCACTCGAAGTCAAAAGTCAATATTAAGCTATTTAGGTTTACAAGAGTCAGAAATTCAATGTCCAGCTAGGTAGAAAGAGTTGCGCCAGTAAAAAAGATTCAGTGGCGAGCGAAATGTGATCGGCTCAGTGTGGAACAACAGTTCTCGGCCTCCAACCATCAGTCGCAGATTTGATGACGGAACGAGGGGTTGACCGCCAAAACCAATCCACTTGGTGTCATACGGGAGTTCTTTTGAATAGCGACTCATATCCGGGGTAGGCCTCCGTTTTAAGCATGGTCACGTGATATAATTCCCACGGGTCCCTTCCCAATCGGGCAGTTGGACCGGATCTGGCTGGCGGGTCAAGGCTTGCCCTCCGCGTGCGTGCATCGAGCACAGATGCAAAGAGTGCATTGTTTATTTTGCGCAATCTTACGCTATAGAAGGAGCTTTCGGCTAACAATTCCGACGGTCGCCGCCGACCGCCACCCGCCTCTACACCGTTCACGCCGGCCCCTACCGAGTAGCCTTGCGCCGCGGCGCGCCTGACTGCCGAAAATACACACAGAGAAAATCCGGACGTTTATCGGAAATTATTGCACAACCCTTTGAGTTCGCCATATCGCTATTAATAACTGTGAGTGCCGGCTGAGTCTGTCGCTGCGCAGGGCCGAGACCCTGACACGGGTCCGAACCCGTTCGCACCGCTCGGCAGGCCCGGGGCGGCATCCACTACAGTGCTTGCATCGCAGACCCTGGCCAGTTATTGCCCCGTTGATTCGCGTCTGCACGCTAACAAAACTATACACGTTTTCTTATACGGCTGCAATTTCACGAATCGTGTGACCGGCCCTTCATCAACGGCTCCTTGCATCACTCGGAGTGGTCGCACATCAGTACTCGGCTTCCGACGCCAATCAACGGCGCCGACAGGAACCACGAGGCGCTCCAGCGCTTCCTTCAACTCTGCTTCGGAAGTCGCGGGCGCACAACAAACCCAACTGCGACATCCGCGCGGCACAATGTTGTGGAATGAGGCGAGCCGTATCGTGCGCTTCGGTGGAAATACGATTCTGCGGTTCAAAACACCCCTTCTGGCCCTTTTATTAGGATGCGCACTCATCTACATCAACTTGTTGACAGTGCGCATCGAGGAGCTCGAGCAGCTTGTCAGGAAATGCGGGCAAGGCGCACTCGTGTCAGGCCTGCAGTCCGCGTCGACGGCGGGACAGCCGGCGACAATGGACCGCCGTGTGCGAGGGCTGAATAGCTCCCTTGTATTTCGTCCACCGACAGGAGACTCGGTACCTCTGTGGGAGTCGTTCGATGACAGCTTTGTGTTCGACCCAACTATACCTCACTACCGGTGGAAGGGCGATATGAAGCGTGAGAAGCAACAGATAGTCAGCGTTGCTTCGGATGCGATCCAGCGACAGATCGAAATGGCGAGCCCCCTTGATGCAATCATCTCGCGATACGTCAAGTACAAGATTGTTCATGGGATCCGCAGAGTCGATCGATTCGCTGGCGCCGAGTATGTGATCGACCTCGCCGCAGACATCAAGACTGGTACCCGAGAGCGCACCCGGGAATTGGACCCGACGTCGACATATCGCGTGCACATGGTGCGTCCTTTCAGCGAGGTGGTGTCTGTCGGCGTAAGCACTTGGCAGAACTTTCCAAACAAGACGGTGAACATTATACTCCCGGTTTCGGGCCGGATTGAGCAGCTGAAGCGCTTTCTGAGCATGCTGAATAACGCAACGAGAAACGACCACAACGTGCGCCTCGGTGTCGTTCTCTTTCAGGATTCCGCAACGCACGAAGAGGTGGGCAGTACATGATGATCAACCGACGGCTCAATTAGTCGACTGTAATTTAATCACGGCCGGAATAAGTGGTCATATCCGTGCCTGCAATTTCACTGACGACCACTGCTCTTTTTCATCCTCCACAAAACCGGACAAAACAGGCAGTAGACATTTTGAACAAGTTTCACACGTCAAATAACAGGAACTTCAAGTTGATTCGCGTTGTCGTCGTTCACTCGAAATTCTCGCGTTCGATGGGGCTGACCCTCGGCAGTGGACTCGTCGAAGACAACGACATTATGTTCTTTTCCGATGTGGACATGCACATCACGCCCGATTTCTTTCAACGCTGCCGCTCATACCCGCAAAAGGGCAAGTCAGTCTACTTTCCAGTCGTATTTTCCCTCTACGAAGGAGAAGCGCCCGAAATCAAGACAAACAGCGGATTTTGGCGGACGCCAGGATACGGCATGTCATGCATGTACCGGTCTGACTTTAACAAGATCGGCAAGTTTGGATCAAAGCGCTATGAGGGTTGGGGCGGTGAGGACGTCGATTTATATGACCGCTTCGCGCAGCATCGTTATTCGATCGTTCGCACCCTGGAGCCGGGCGTGTTCCATCTCTGGCACGAGGTCCCCGGCTGCGAGCGTATCAAAAACGCAAAGAATCGACAAGATTGTCTGAGCGCCAAGTATACGACGCTCGGGAATAACTATCGGCTTGGCGCGGCTATGGTTGATTATAAGACCAAGTACGAAACGCTGCTCCGCCAAAAGGCAGAGGAGGGTGCAGCACCATAGTAATTTTTGATGAGCTTCGGTGTGTACTTTATTAAGCTGCACACACAAATACCGCGTGCCGTACATTTTAGAATGCTTTGTAATAAGTTTGAATTGATGACAAGAGGAGCATTTTCTGCCATAATAAAAGACATAACCAGGGATAGTTTCAGGGTTACGAGTATTATTTAATTGCTTATATAACAGGCACGACACATGCAGATGCACTTCTACAGAACACCTCGAATCGCCGCACGCATTGCGATGCCGCTTCTTTACAGGAGAATGTCCTCCTTAACCAGCTTGCGGGTGTTGAAGGGGTTGAGGAGGGTGCCGAGCACGAGGTACAGGTGCGTGTTGAGGCACTGAGGATGGTAGTGACAAAAGAGCACAGATGTTCAGTTAGATGAAGCAACTCTAACCGATGAGCCCAAACAAACAAAGTTGCAGCAACAAAACACACAGATAATGCAAACTCACCAGTCCGGCATTGATAAACGAATCCATGGCGCAACCAACGGCGACACCGTTGTTGATGATTCCGTGCCACCACATGGGCGGGAGGAAGAGGAGGTCGCCGGCCTCCATCGTGATGGAGAAGCCACGGCAGTACTTGTATGCAGGGTATGTCTCGAGCTCAGGCTTAGCGGGGTTGGTGAGCGAGCGATAGAAAAGGTTGGTTCCGTACGGCTGGGTGTAGAGGAAGGGCATCATCTCGGGGGGGAAAATGATCCAGTCCTTCTTGCCCTCAATCTGCATGTTGAAGTTGGTGCCGACGTCGGCGTGAACCTGCGTGAACGTGTCCTTGCCAGAGATGAAGAGAAGGGCCTCAAAGCCAGTCTCGCCTCCGAGGTTGCCAATGTTGCGGCGCCATCCACCGCGCATCTCGATGACCTGCTCCAGGTTGAGGTCGTCGAGGAGCGACTTGTCAGCCATGAAAAACTCGTTGATGCCACGGCCGTAAACAGCATCGTTGGCCTTGACGCGGTTGCAGAGCTCCGAGGCAGAAACCTTCGTAAGCTCGCGCTTGGCGGCATCCTTGTAGACGAGGCACTCGACGTTGGGGTAGTTCTTGCCAAAAAAGTCGACCGACCACTTGGTCGGGGCGCGCCATCCGGGCAGCTTGTTCATGCCGCGGATGACAACAGGGCGGTTGTTGTTGAGAAACTCGCGCTTGAATCCCTCGACGCCAAGACGCGTGTACTCGGCGGCCGTGATCTCCTCAAGGGGCTTGAACTCGGGACCCTTGGTGCGCGGGCCATACAGCTTCTCGAGGTCGGGAACCATCCAGTCGACGGCCTTCTTGAGGAGCGTCGAAAGGAAAGGAAGGTAATAGTGGAGTCCGAACAAGTGCAGCGTGTACAGGAAGTAGTAGTACACCTGCTTGTAAAGGGGAATGCCCCTGATGTACATGTTGGTGATGCCTCGGAACACCATTTTCGCTTTTGCGTTTTCGCGCCCGCGACCGAAAGATGATGGAGTAAAGTAGAGAAGATGCAGTGGAAGGTCCTTTTATAGGAGGCCGCCCCAAAAACACGTGAACAAGATTCTCGCACTGGTCGCACTGGGCGCACAATAAGCACACACACTGCCGCACACACACACATACACTGCCGCACACACACGCACAAGCCGTGGAACACACAGCCAACAACACGCGCCGCGCAATGAGCGGCAATTTGCGACACACAAAAGCAATTTGCAACATGTGCGAACGCGGAGTGGAGTAATTTTCAACAGCCACCTACTAAAGAGCAATATCCGATATGGCTGCGATTGATCCACAGGGCATCGAGATGTGTCTCTAGTGAATACCGCCAATAAGCCGAATTGGAAGTGAAAGTGCAGACGCCTGCTCTGCTGTGATTGGTCGGAATCCGCCCTTAATTGGGTTTAACTTAGAAAAATAAATAATTCTTGATACAGTTTCTATACTTAAATAAAGTAGTTGCTTTGAACACAACTGCCCTGTCTCCGCTGATTGGTCAGTTCACTTAATGTAGTTTTCCAACACTTCTTTTCATGCTTTGCGTTGATACATTAATGTAGTAAATAGCTAAAGATGTGTATGATGAATTACGGAATTAGAAGTATCTGAACCTGATTATCATAATTCCTATGAAGCTATCACGTGATCCCTCCGGGAGTTTACTCCGGATTATCCCAGCGTCAGACAAAAACAAAGTCGATGGATGGAGGGAGGGTGAGGCAGGGCACACATAGTCACACTCAATCACTGAGAGAGATTGAGAGGGAATCATAAACCAATAAACTGATCAAGTGCTTCTCACAGCAGCCCCTGCTACATCCAGCTTACATAGGCACCCAGTTTGCGTTGGTGTATTTGTTCTGGGGGTCTTTTGTTGTCTCAGATAGAGATCAAGGCGGAACTCTTTATTACACGTTCGGTGAGTCAGCTGTTTCTCTCTTGCGGCGGTATGCTCTGTGACAGTGGCGTCGTGAATATTCCACTCTCAATCCCGCGAGACATCACACCTTAGTGCTGGCCTAATCAAAAAATTGGATGCGCCTATCATTGCTTCACTCAAGCGTCTGTTTATGTCCTTGACTGACGTGAGTTCTCATCACTTTCTTCATGTTTAGTCTCTCAACTGCGACGAAAATGACGATCAAGGAGACTGCCCGCGAACGTATCCGCTTATGTTTTTATTGTCATTGCTGAAAAATATTGGCAGCATGGAATTTTTATTCGTCTATATTTGTGAGTGTAGTGAGTGAGTGGGTGAGTGAGTGTAGTGAGTGAGTGTGTGTGTGTGTGTGTGCATTTTGTGTTTGGCTGGTTGTCGATTGTCCTTGACCGCGAGGCTTATTATGCAGGCTTCATCAATGAGGTCGTTCGTGCCGTGCAGCCGGCGAGCGGCTTTAAGGTCCTCGTCGTGGATAGGCATGCCATGCGCATCCTGTCGGCGTCGTGCCGCATGTTCGACATTGTTGACGAGGGTGTCACTCGTGGGTTTCCTGGACGCAGTGATGCGACTAGTAGATGTGTCTTGCTGACGGTTGTTGATGACTTCTGTTGCAATCTATGCCGCTCACTAATTGCTTTGTGCGGACCCGTGGATCATATAGGGGCATGTCGAGTAGCTGCGCTAAGTTGTGATGGTCTGTTCCATAATTGTACCGCAATCTTACATCTGCAATGCATTGACACAAAATGCAGTCGTCGAGAGCTTGGAGCTGAAGCGCAAACCGCTTGTGAAGTTTGACGCCATCTACTTTATCACTCCCACCGAAAAGTCCATTAACCACCTCATCGAGGACTTTGATAACGCGTCGCGCCCGCAATATGGCGCAGTTCATCTCTTCTTGACGTCTGGTGGGTTGTACTTACGTTTATTGTTGTTTGTTTGTGTGCAGCAGCAGTGGTGTGCGCTGATAGCACGGATACGCGAGACTATCCGTCTCATTTGCGTTTTCTGTGGGGATATTGTCTTGCGTGGTCATATTTATCGCACCAACTAATTGTGTCGTGCGTTTGACGACTCAAAACACATTGGCATGGACTCGCAGCATGCCCCGACAGCCTTTTTTCGAAGATCTCCGGGTCGAACGTTGCGCGTTTCCTGAAGACATTCCAGGAAGTCAACATCGACTTTCTCGGTAAGTGTTGGCGCTGTGTGTCTCCATTTTGACCTATCGCACCGTGACGGAGACATATTCACGGGAATACTATTCCCAATTGATCTGTAATATGTGTGGATCCAAGAGTGCGCGTAAACCAAAACAACACGTTGGTGTGTATGCATTCTGACAAGTACATACAATGCGCATGTGTGTGCGGGAGCACAGCTGTCGAGTCGCAGGTGTATTCGCTCGACTGCCCCCAGGTGTTTCACCACGTGTACAGCCCCGTCTCCCGTGCATTCCCCGACGCGCAGCGCCGCATTGCTGAGCAGGTATTGTTGTGCACGGGATTCTGTTTGGTCTTAGTCCCCTATTATTACGCATTTTAAATTCAAAATATGCGAGCAAGGGAGTGTGTGTGTGCGTGTGCGTGTGTGTGTGGACTTGTTTAGGTCGATGCGCACGGCGCGTAGTGTCTTCAGCATACTTTGCCTTTGATTGTAAACCGTCTTAATCGCCAGGCTTGTGTGGCTTGAGATGGGTCAATGAATAGCGCGAGTTCGATGCGGTGTAGGCTGTCTATCTTGGTTGTCAGTTCAGACTCCATTACTTGTTCCGAGTCCAACAACGGCCCCACATCACTGATTTGAGCGCGACTTTTCTGTTTGTGATGGGCTGCTGATGCTGCTGCCGGCAGATCGCCACGCTGTGTGCGACGCTGCAAGAGTACCCCCTCATCCGCTTCAGCGACAACAACGACCGCAATAGGTATGGTTGGCATTCTGTGACTTTTATTGGGTGTTTGACTTAACGGGTGATGCGATATATTCAGTAGTCGACGTGAGATCCCTGCCATTATTTGTACTATTGCACGCACCCACTCACGCCACATTTCGAAATCGCAATTTCCTGAGCATGTGTGTGTGTGTGATTGTTATCTTTTTAATCTTGTTTGTTCCGCTCGTGGAATTGGTGTGTGGGTGCAGGTCGCTTGCCATTCTTGTGCAGGACCGAATTGACGAGTACCGCAAGAACCTCGCATACCCAGTGGTGAGTAGTGCCATCACAGGCGGCCGTGTCGTTCTGTCATCTTTTTGTTGCGAGACTAGTCGCCAAAGGGGACTGGTTTATGAATCGTGTTGTGGTTGCAATGGATCATGCATCATGTGCGATGACAATATGTACGGAATGCTCTTGTGGCTTCACTTAAATATATACCGATCTTCTCCTGAACCACACTGAAGCCACCGTTTCTAACATCAATGACGGCTGTGCTTGTATGGCATTGTTTGTGGCACACCAATGACATCCAATTGTGACACTAATAGGGCACTGGAAAGCAACGCGCAACGCTTCTCATCATCGACCGCAGCGTGGACCCTCTCTCGCCCCTTCTTCACGAGCTGACGTACCAGGCAATGGCATACGACTTGCTGCCGATCGAAAATGACGTGTACAAGTGGGTTTTAAGTGCGCATGACTTCAATTTGTGGCTGGTTTATTGAAAGAGGGGACAAGGGCATCTATGTGGTGCACCCTCTGTTGCGAGTCAACATATGTATGTATTCTGCGTGCATGTACTGTTTGCGCGGTCCCCTGTGTTGCCGTCGGTTGGCGTGTGTATGTATGTTTTTGAGTGTGTGCTGACATGTTTGGCTTTGGCGTATAATCCGCGCAGGTATGTGGTTGAGATTAACGGGAGGCTCGCCAACAAAGAGGTCATTCTCAGCGAAAAAGACACGCTTTGGCCCACAATCCGCCACTTGCACATTGCCGACACCATCCGCGAGGTCACCACTGGCTTTAAGCAGTTTACCGCGAAGAGCAAGGCCCTCAAGATGAAGGGAGAGAAGGTTGGTGGTTCGTTCTGTCTCACTTTGTTCCCTGCCGTGGACTGGTATGATTTGTGGTCCTCGGCGTCAGAGTGGCGATTTGACTGAGGGGGGTTTTGAAGGTGGAGCAGATGGCATCGAAAGTGATGGTCTTGGTGACCGATGTGTGGAGCTGCGATGTGTTTTTCAGCTTGGTCGAAATAGAAAAAAATATTGCTATCGAGTGCACTCAGCACCGTTGTCGCCTGTGTTGGTTGCTTATTTTTGCTTTATTGCTTTCTTTGTCGGACGCAGATCACGGCTGCCGAGCTCTCGGAGGCCCTGAAGGAGATGCCGCAGCACCAGGAGGAGATGCAGAAGGTGGGCGAATCAGTCGTTGATCTCCAAACAAAGTGGCTGTTGGGATTTTCTTATGTTATGCGATCATGTGTCGCACACCCCGCACAAAGGGGCGAATAGGGGAGTGACCTGCGATATTGCTGTCGCTATTGGTATCCTACGTGGGCGAAGCACTTTGTGTGTGTGTGTGTGTGTGTGTGTGTGTGTGTGTGTGTGTGTGTGTGTGTGTGTGTGTGTGTGTGTGTGTGTGT
>CALSCR010000013.1:0-17176 GCA_943704495.1 Pigoraptor chileana
CACCTCAAATAACCGCAACAACAGAAGTTGTATTGCTGCGCTGCAGAATTTAAAATTTGCTACATATTGTGAACTGTGTATGTTTGGTTTTTTGCGTTGGCTGAGCTTGCGTAACGTTGCGTGCGTGCAGCGTGGATTTTTAATTGTCGTTTCGGTGTGTTTTGTGCGTATCGGTACCAGTTTTATTCCGCTTCTCTGTGATCGATTTCTTGCACACGCGTCAGTACAATATACTGCCGATGATACTGGTGAATGGGAGCGCAAGCAACTGGGCTGTTGACCACACACACGCACACACACACACACACACACACACACACGCACACTGACACAGACGCATTGGCACGCACACTGACACACACACATGGCACACGCACAGCGGCGCACGACCGGACACATGCATGCACACCGCGATGCATGCACACAGACCCTACCCACACGCCCGCAGCACACCCACGCACACAAGTTGCACAGTCGCATACACACACGCACAACACAACTTACGTTGCATCCCCAGAATTATCCCAGCGGATGCAAGATGAAAAGCAATAACAGAACATAATGTATATTGTAATATGTGGCAATGTCAACAGACTCGTTCACATTAGACGAAATTCGGCCGCTGCGGACTGAAATATCACTGGGTTTGTTCCCCGCCCGTCTGCGGGCCGGGGGTACGCCCGCCGGGCACCCGGAGCAGCAGCGGTACACAGTACTACGGGGTCGTGTGCGCGAGCACGATGCCGTTCGGTTTGGGCGTTGTATTGGGACGTTGTATCGGGATGCCATTGGTCACGCGCAGGTTGTCAGGGGTGATTCGATGCAGAGTGCGTGCAATTGGGTACTTGTTCTCGCTGAGCTTGCAACTCACACTTGGTCGTTGTGCGAGAGTCGATCGTGGGGTGTCATTTGTGACGCCGAGCGGACCGCTGACTGTTGGTCGGTGACATGATTTACCACTTCGGGTAAATATTACCAAAGGATTGTTTTTTTTCATCAGTTTGCCATTCCCATTGTCAGTGCGCACGCTCAGTGATTGAGTAACTATTACCCATTTTGCGTCCATTGCAGTTTTATTATTTATAAATTTTTTATGAGTGGTAAGGTATTTCTCCCTTGTGGCTTGGTGAATTGTGGCTTGGTGAATTGAAGGTAAATGGTGAATGGGGCGATATGCAATAGAAAAAAGTGTGTAATATGAGGTCACTCACATAGAATGCCAGCTTCTGTAATTTGCAGTCATCGGATGGGCAGTGCGTCTATTGTTGGTGGCAACCGGCAGTCGCACGCGGATCATCCCTCGTGAGTGTGGCACATTCTGCCGTGTGGGTATCTTACATTCAGGGGGACTCCGTTATCAAAGCCATATTACACGACTGTACAAAAAATTTCTCTTGGATTCAGAGCGGCAGTCGCTACCGAATTCAAAACCTAATCACATCCTAATCACATTTGGTACAATCCACCCACGGCAGATAGAGCGAGCCACTCAGTCGGAGGCGCAAAACTGAGCTATCCAAACATTTTTTCTCAAATCTTTAACTTACAGCGTTGTTCAATCATAAACAGCTGCACTGTCAGTGACCACTGACGTGGCTGACTGGCGCCCTGAACCAATTGAAAATGGCAGGCAAACCAACTGACAGCGTGCTCCTCAGTTTTGCAGTTCAGTGTATGCTACTGTGCGTGGCGGTGACGCCGCACGGGGCGGTGGGCGACATTGTCTTTGGACAGTCGTGTGCCCTCACCGGCGCGATAGCTGACCTTGGGACGGAAATGCGCGATGGAATTCGCGCAGCGTTCAAGGAGATCAACTCGTTTGGTGGCATTCGCGGGCAGAATCTAAGTCTTATTACATATGACGACGTATACGATCCCACGCGCGCATACAACAACACAAAACGTCTTCTCGAGGTCGACAATGTATTCGCCCTCATCGGACCCGTGGGCACCGCAACTGCAACAACTGTGCTTCCGCTCGTCAATCAACACAGCGTCCCCTTCATTGGCGCATACACGGGCACGGTCGACTTGCGCACGCCGCACAACTCACTTCTGCTGAACATTCGTGCGTCGTACGTCGACGAAGCAACGGCGATGGTGGACTATCTCGTTAACAAAAAGCTCCTCACTCGGATCTCTGTCTTTTTTCAAGACGACGGCTTTGGATTGTCGGGATACAACGGCGCAAAAGCAGCCCTGGCGAAGATGGGACTGCCCATCGAGAGCGAGGGAAGGTACACGCGCAGCACTGTGAACGTGCAACAGGGACTGGACGACATTGTTACAAACGGACGTCCACAGGCGATTCTCCTTATGTCCGTGTACGCACCAGCGGCCGAGTTCATACGCCGCGCGAAGCAAGACAGCCGGCTGCAAAACGCCGATTCTGTGATCTTCATGACGGTTTCTGCAGTTGGGAGCAATTCGCTGCGCACTGCACTCAACGGGATCACCGAGAACATCCTCATCATGGAGGTTGTGCCGCACCCGTTTCTCGACAGGGACGGGCATGCATCGTACTCCGGGGGGGCGTTCAAGCTCGTCGAGAATTTCAATGCGGCGATGGCTGCACACAACGCCTCGCTGGTGCCCAGTCACGTGAGCCTGGAGGGGTATCTGGCCGGTCGCTTTGTTGCCGCCGCAATCGAACGCATTCCAACAAGGTGAGTTTGTGTCGACAGAAAGAGAGCTGTAAACTGCCAGTGTTACTGCATTCGTGCGTACACCGCACATAATCGCTGGGCCAGAGTATGGGACTGCATTGTCATGGAGCAAATGGAAGCACACTTCGCATATAAACGCACACAGAAGCGACATCATTTGATGATATATGGTCAAGGCCATGCTGTGTGCGGCATCCACTTACCAAGCCGAATGTCTGCATACACGCCATCCAACATCCGCCACTGTCACGACCTCTGCAGGACGCAACTGACCCGCCAGTCGTTTCTCGACGCCGTGTACCTCAGCTCCATGTTCATCATTGACGGCCAACTGCTGGGTCCATTCCGCGAGCTCAGCGCCTTCTGCCCTTTTAGGGTGTGCAAGTGAGTGGCATTACCACTTCAAAAGGCCTACTCGCCGATTACGAATTCCATCCATGCGCACACGCATTATGTCATACACGCACGTGGTAGCCGACAGAGCCTCCTTATCATGGCTGTTGAACGGCAGGAATGGAAAAGTAGGTTGGATCAATTACTTAACAACTGATCGTGCACGTGTGGGACCTGTTTTGCAGGTGCAACCAGGGCATGAAGGAGCTGTGGGCAGTCAAGATGAATGCAACAACAAAGGAGTTCATTCTCGTCGACGATGCCAAGTTCAACTTTTACGACACGTGCTTCTCCGATCCCACCGCGCTCAAGTCGCCCATTGTCTTTGGTGCATCGCTTCCGATGAGCCTTCCAGACACGCTCGCCACAGACAGTTCCACCCGCCGCATGTGGACGACAACAATGTCGCCACTCAACGCGAGTGCCGCGGACGACGTTGGGACGCAGATTGCGCGATCTGCAGTTCTTGGCATCGCGGATGCATTTGCGTCGATTAACGCACAGGGCGGCGTGCACGGGCATCTTCTTCACTTCAAGGCGATCGACGACAAGGGCTCGCTTCCTTCGCTCGACGCAAACATTCGCGCGCTGTTGATTGACGAAAGGGTGTTTGGTTTCGCGCTTCCCGTCGGCACTACTGCATCAACGCACACGCAGGGCGTCATTACTCAGGTGACGTCGGAGCCCGCAAGCGTTGCGTCGATGTCACGTGGACGGACAATGCCGTCCATATTTCCGATAGTTGCGCCGATGACGGCAGAGCTTTCTCAGCGAGAGACCTTCACAAAGTCCAAGATATTCCTACAGGCCTCGCACGCCGACGAAGCACGCGCAATAATCGACTATGCGGTCAACACGCTGGGAGCGCAGTCAATCTCGGTGCTGTACCAAACGAGCATGGGATGGCAATCGGGCGTTGCGGATGCGACGGGGTATATCCGGGAAGCTGCTGTCGACGGCAGCTCCATATACGGCGCAGTGACGTCTGCACTTGGTCACTACGGAATCAAGGCGGAACGCACAGGCGCATTCACCACTGTCAACGACCTCGACGACGCCCTCGGCCGCATACTCTTTAGAAGTTCGCATCCAGATGCCGTGTATGTCATTGCGGAAGAAGACGAACTTGCGCGCGCAATTTCACAGCTGCGTGCGCACGATCAGACGGCACGCAGTCCCATTCTCCTTGGGTCTTACGCAAAACACACGGTGCTTAACAATCCCGACTCGATCCCAAACATAGACGGCCTGTATGTTGCTGATGGAGAGTTTGTGCTGGCCAACTACAGCGCCCCGGCGTCATCGCCCCGATCGGCCCGAGTGGAGGCAGCACAGGCATACACTGCAGGCTTTGCTGCCGGAAAATTCATTGCGGCAACACTCGGCAACATCTTCGTTAGTGAACCCACTTCGGATGCCTTTGTCGAATCTGTCTTTGCAGGGTGAGTGTAAAGTGGTTTGCAGTGCGGTTTTTGCCCGGTTAATATTAGTAGGTGCCAATATGCGATTAGTAAATGCAGTCCAGTGGTGACAAGAACCATTCAGACAGTGTTTTTTTACTGCCGTTATATTTGTTACATTTCCGTCAGTTTGCATCCGACCGACCGAATGTGCAAAAGGCAAACAACACGCAAGCAACACAACTGACGCACCCACTGACAATAACGGCTCGACGCATCATAAAATTCGTTGCAGGTTGGCTGTTTCGATTCCTGACGTGGCGACATTTGGTCGGCTGAATGCGAATCCGTGCGATTCGTCATCCTCGGCGGCATCGTGCAAGTGCAACCAGGCTGCCGGTGGGTCATGGTCACGTGCCGCGCACTGCCTGCATTGAAGAGTGCGTTGCTTCCACACATGAGAGGCAATATATTACTCTCTCTCTCTCTCTCTCTCTCTCTCTCTCTCTCTCTTTCTCTCTCTCTCTCTCTCTCTCTCTCCACACACACACACACACATTCTCGCTCCTCCAGCACGCCGGCCATCTAGCTCTCGGTACCCATTCAATGTTGTTACTCGAGACGGCGGAAGTAACACACCCAGCACCCACTGACCCTAGAGTCCCATCTGATCCCGTGTTCACACTCATCCTCTACCTGCATTTGAAAGGCGTTGTGGACATATTTGAGGTGGTGGCGTCAGGCAGCAGGCGCACACTCGCATCGGCCACAAGTAACTTCCACTTCACCACGTGTGGCGTGCGCAACAATCCATTTGTGAGCCCTTACTCCAACAAGTGCGACGTTCTCGATGCCACGAGCTTCACCTTTGGAGACGACTACTCTTCCGCCGAAACAATTAACCGGGCCGGCGTCGCATACACGGTGGTCATCATTGTGCTCGTGTTGGTTCTCGCCGTAATTTCTGCCGTTTACACAATGACGCGATCCGCCCTCAAGAGTCTTGCGAAGAGATCAACGATCATTTTGATCCGACGCTCCCTGTCCAACTACGTGCACCTCGGCACAATTGTTGTCGAGGCATTCCAGCTGACAAGTATTGTGTTGGCAGCAGACCTCGGGTGGACGAGCATGAAAGGCTTCATCCACGCCATGGAGTACATTGGACTTGAGTTTGCATTTTCGTGGTATTGGTATGTGATTATGGTGCTGTCGGGACTCTGGATTCTGTATGCCATTCTGATCTGGACGGGCGTGACGGAGAAAATTCGCGAGTGGGAGCACGGGCACGTTTTGCTGCTTCCAATGACACACTTTCTACCCCTCATGGGCACGCTGGGTAAGTGACGAGATGATAAATATGCAGGCGTCGCCATCACAACTGAAAAGCGACATGTGGTCTAACATGGAGCACGCACATACACTCACATACACGCACACGCAATATGCACATACACACACAAACACACAGGATACATTCCCACCCTCATAACGCTCATGCGGTCCTTCTCGTGCGCATACACGGACAACGGAGAGTCATACCTTGAAGCCGAGTGCTCCATCAGCTGCTGGACGTCAGAGGCGTGGTCCCTGTCAGTGCTGGGTGCAATTTTTCTCCTCATGTTTGTGCCCATTGCGATCATTACGGCGTTTTTTTGGGCGGAAATGCAAGACAAGCTGGATGTAAAGTACAGGGGTGGCTTCGAGGTGAGAGACTGCGGGGATGACCAGTGCAGGTTGTGGCGCTGTCACTATTGGGGGTGTCCATGATGTGTGTGTGTGTGTGTGTGTGTGTGTGCGGTCATGATGCAGTCCAATCTGTCTTCTACATGTAAATATCCTGACAGAGCACAGTCCCCATTGCGCCCACTGAACGACACATACTCCCCCTCTACTTCACCCGCTTACCACTCAGGTCATGGACTACGTTGCCAAATTGGTCATGTGCGTTCTCCGCATATTCTTCGTGCGCTTCACGACGACGTATTTGTCGCTCCTCCTCGCAATCAACACTGCAATGTCGCTCTTTGTCCTCATCAGGCGTCCTTCGCTTGTTGTGTGGGTCGACTACGTCAAGGCTGCATCATACGCCGTCTCCATGTGGGCGGCCATTGTCGGTCTCGCGTCTTCCCTTACCGACAGCGACCACGCCACGTGGCCAGAAGCGTCAGTATTCGCGGGATGGGCGTTTATAATTCTCTTTACGATTATCTTCATACGGATCAAGTACCCGCAGATTCGTGTGCGGCCAACACAGGTCGTCCACGGACGTGACAGGTGAGCGTGGAATGAACCCCGACACGTATTCCATTCTCCCTTCCTTGCAGTTTTTCAGTTTAAAAATGTCACAAAACTCCAACTTCGATATTCTCTTCCAGTCGGGGTTCAACTGCTTACTCACCAAGCACGTTACATCCGTTGCGTGTGTGTGTGCGTGTGTGTGTTTGCCAACAGAATCCGCAAGATTGCGCGTCTGTTTCAGTCTCTCAAGAAGGCGGGCTCGCGAATGCTCTCCCAAGGAAAATCCAAAAACGGTCTCGGCAGCCAGGTGAGCTGCAACAGCAGCAGCACCGCCGGCGCGCACTCGCTTCTCTCAGAGGAGGAGTGGACGACGCTCGAGTCGGGTATTGGTCTGTGGAAGGCCAACGGACAGCTTCGCCCTTCGGACTGCGACATGCTCGTGAAGTTTGTGTGGGCACGCGACGAGATGATCTGCGTGCTTTTTGAGCGCTCCCAGAAGAACCTTACGCAACTCCTCACACTCCTGCAAAAGCCCGTGCTGCAAATGATGGCGGACGAATACGCGGCGTCGTGGGGCATAAGAAAGACATCGTCCTTCAAGGGTCCCGGGGTTGCGGGAGAGACCCTGCGACTGCCCTCGTCGAGTGGCGCCGAGAAGCGGAGAAGCCTGAGCATTGGGTCGAGTAGTGCACGTGTGCTGGCGATGGTCCCACACTCACCGCAGGCCGGTGCAGACACACAGCCGGTGTTCCTGAACGGGCAGGCCCTGCCAATGTCGGTTGAGAGCGACCCGCCGCAGACAAGTGAGTGCTGTGTGACCGTGATGTGTCGTTGTGTTTTTTCTTGTTGGGTGTGTTCTGCTTTGTAGGCGATTTTTTAATGAACAATTCACAACTGTCAACGAAAAATGGTTGATCCTTACGCTTCCCCTCCCCTTCCCGCTCTTCTTGATGCGATCTTCTCTTCCGACAGTCGTTGTGGAAGTACCCGTCCTCTTCGGCGAGTTCCCAGAGAAAGCGGCGCCGAGCGAGCCATACGTTCAGCAAGTGGATGTGCCGCCTGCAACTGATCAAGGGGCTGACAATCGCATGCGCACCGAAAATGCGCCAAAATAGCACATCGCTGCTGACGTGACACACAACGCACAAACACACACACATATTCACACATTTACGCACTTGGAATACTTGGCACTCCTTGCGCTTCCGTCGTTTGTCGGTGCAGTCGCTGCTCTGATGCTGGGACTGCAGTGCTGTCGGGACACATAAATGAAGCACCGACGCACTCAAGGACTGTCCGAATGTATCCGTCGTGCGGCGCGGGAAAGAAAAACGCGCACCCACGTGACCATCGCAACACTGGGGCACTACTCAGGCAGCGACGCCACTATTATGGACTCGGACGGCGCCACATGAGAAACACAATGTGCAAATAATCAGGGGATGCATTGTGCGCATTTACTGAAGTTGCTTTATAAACCTCAAAACGGTATCATCCTCACGTGACTGCAATTTCATCACGTGCTCCGAGTCGTGAAACGCCGTACTCAGACTGACAACTTCATCTTACATTAGGAACAATCTCTTCATATGTCCATTGTAATCAGTAGTAGAAGCAGTCTTGGCGTGGGAGGGAGGTGGCAATGGATCGATCGGCGACTCACAAGCCCGTGAAGCGGCGTGCGGACACGGAGAGCGTCGATGCAAGCGACGTGTCGGACGCAACTGCACAGTTGAAGAGGCGAAGAAAGGATGCCGACGACAAAGGAAGCGCGGTCGATGAGAAACAGAAGGAATCAAGTGATGATGAAACTGCGGGTGACGCTTCGCAAGATGGATCGTCTGGCAAAGTGTTGGACAAAACGGAGCGCCGGCGACAGAAGAAGGAGCGAAAGAAGCTTGCCAAGATGGCCCAGGTGCGTTTCATACATGGGTGTGTGCATCCTTTTCAATTCGAGGAGTACAACTACAGTATGCGGTGTGTGTGTGTGTGTGTGTGTGTATGCAACTAATGTTGATGATTATACCCAATTCCGAACGCTAATCTGTGTTTCTCACCGCCAACTCCAACAGGCGAGCGACACCAGCCTGACAACTGACGGCGGTGCTCTTCACAACGTTTACGGTGCCAATGTGGGTGATTTAGTGCAACTTTTCTGTCTGTTGCAGGCCGACACAATCTAGGGGGTCTTCTGTGGCAATACGTGCTCCTGATATTACGCTTGTTTTGGTCATCAGAGGCTTAGCAATTGCTTGGTTTGCATACTTGCAAGAGCGCGGCATATCGTGAGATTAACGGATGCAACACCTTGTCATTGTCGAATTCGACTTGAACAGGGACGCGCGGACGTGGAGCTGAAAACAAAGGAATATTTTTCCAAGGCAGGCTGCTCGCACATCAAACTGAAGGATGTCCAAGACCTTGTGCTGTGGGTTGCTGCGGATGGAGTGAATCCTCGATGGGTGTTTGTGAAGGTGGGTGGGTCGGCATACCGGTCGCCTCTTTCATTGGCGCGCATGTGGAGTCCATGGGCACAGCGCCTATGACACTGACTTGAATCCTACATCTTTCATTGGCGCGCAACGTCGCGTCTGTGTAATAAGTCCCATGAACGCCGTGGTACACATGAAACTTCTTCTTGAATTGGATTATCGGCAATGCCGTACTTGGTTGTTCTCCGGCGCATGTGCGCATCCCAGCATAATAACGCAATGCACTCAATCGTAACAAAAACAAATGTACACATACAGCTGGAAAAATATTGACAAATCTGCTGACGGCCATCTGCACTTGTCTCTCACGCTCACACGGCACGCAACACTTCCACTACATCAACACACACACGTGTGCACGCATGCCTCCCTTTGCGCAAATAGAACAAGCCTCTGATTCCATGTACCGTCGTGGTTGGACTTCCCGGCCTCGACACAACCGCCTACACGTCGTTTGCGCATCTCATGCCCACAATGATGCGGCTGTTCTCCGAGGCCGTGCCCACAAGATGCCCAGGAGGTATGGTCGAGCCTTGAGACACTTTGGCCCCTTGTCCGCCTTGTGACGACGGATGGATGGCGCCTCTACATTGACATCAATCCTACTTCATATACACACACACACACACACAAATTTTCTCGCTCTCTCTCTCCGTTCGTATGGAGTCATGGGCCCAACGTCAAAGAAACTGGCTTCAATTACATCACAATTGTTCTCTCTCTCGCTTACGCCTCAGCACTGACTTGTACACTCTGCACCTGTCTCGCGTTCTTTTGTGGCATTAATAACGCCTAGAACACCAAACTGTTCTTCACAGAACGTGCTGTGCTCACAGTATTAACATTTGCATTTGTAAATGCTCATTTTTATGTCCCCAGGGGATTATCGCGTCGATAGTCACGTACATGCACTGCTGCACAGTCCCCTGTCTAAGCAGGCCGCAAAGGACGTCCGCAAGTCACGTGATGCGGGCAAGTCGGGCGCTCCCGGTGGGTCTTTCTCCCATATTTAGTGTTCGTAAGTGTAATCCTCCTCGTCAGCATTAGCCTTTTTGGGTTCAAAGTGGCAGGTTTATCCCTTTTTGGTGGTGACATATACGAGATGAGAAGTCTCTGCGATGTTAAGCAAGACAAGAACATCAACTGAAATACGCAAACAATCGTCTCTCCATCCTGCACATTTCCCTCGGCTTTTGTTATTTTGTCACACAGTCGAAGGAATGGCCGTCACAGCGCTTCTCGTGTCCGCTGCGGAAATGCATGCACAGGGATATCCGTCAGACGTCGATGTGGACAAGGGATATGTGCGCTTTGGGGATCTGCATCTGCGTGCGGCAAACGGCGGCGGCAAGGACGGGAAGGCTGTTACCAGGAGACCAGGCACCCTCTTTGCGATCGACTGCGAAATGGTGGGTCCAATTCACTCCAATCATCATTCTAAGTGCGGTGGTGGTTTCAGTGGCACACCCCACATTCCGCACACACTTCGTGTGCTGAAATAGCAGTCTTTAGATCCCCTTTGGTAACACATTTCAAAATAATGTGCTTCTTTCTTTTGTGAATGTGGGATACAGTGCCGGACGTCGGTTGGGCTGGAACTTGCCCGAATCTCAGTTGTGGATGAGGATCTCCAGACAGTGTACGACACATTTGTTCTCCCACCAAATCCCATTCTGGACTACAACACACGGTGTGTGTGTGTGTGTGTGTGTGTATGCATTGTTTGTATGCATTGTTTGGAGTGTTCTTCACAGTTCATGTCGTTGTTGAGAGCTATCACAAGCCAGTCCTGTGTGCTTTTGTTTGAGAGGGAAGGCGAAGCGCACACCGCTTACTCCTATCACGCCTTGTGCTCGATGGCTTGCGGTATGCGGCATGCGCGACCCCAAAAATGTGTGCTTTTTACTGCAGATTCAGCGGAATCACAGCATCGCAAATGGCCAATGTAAAGACAACGCTGGCCGATGTGCAGACGGCCCTCGCGCAGCTGCTTCCCCCGGATGCAATCATCATTGGCCACTCGCTCGAAAATGACCTCAGGGTCCTGCAGGTGTGTGTGTGTGTGTGTGTGTGCGTGTGCAGTGAAAATGGATCGTCACTCTGCAATCCCTCAAAATGCTTCTTGCCCAATACATACCCCACAGTTCATTTCTGTTGTGTAGTTCCTATGGACCAACATGTGCACTGAACTCAATTAATAAGGGCATTGGAGTAGCAGGACTGTTTCTCTGGTCCTGTACAAGCACGATCACTTTACTCGCTCGGCCACAACACTTTTTGCCGTTTCATCTTCTTTTCATCACTTTTTCTCGTTTTTGGATCTGATTGTATCCTACATCTCTTTCCCTTTGTCATCTTTGCGATTATTGCGTCGCACTTTAGCTCGTGCACAACCGCGTCATCGATACGGCCCTCAGTTTCAGTCACGTGAGGGGACATCCGTACAAGCCCGCCTTGCGGTGGCTCTCGGAAAAGTTTTTGGAGCGCGCGATACAGGGTGGAGACGAGGGGCATTGCAGTATCGAGGTCGGTTGTATGTGCGTGTGTTTGAGGGGGGGAAAGGAGGGTCTGCATGCTGGGTGTGTGGGTGCGTGTGCGTGAGTGCGTGTGTGGATGGGTCGGTGATGCCAGTGTTCCTCGCAGGCCCCATTGGAATCTTTTATTCGGCGCCATTCCTTGTTGCTATGTAATCTTAATGAATTCCCATGCACGCTCACACGCCGCACACACATACGCGGGCTTCAGGATGCGCTTGCTTGCATGGAACTTGTCAAGCTCAAGATGAAAAATGGTGCGTGGCATATTCTCTGTTATTGTCGGTTTGGGTTCAGTCAGGGCCCGCGTTTTATTGCCCACTTTCTCCCTTCACGGTCATGTATTGTCCTTATCCCCCCCCGTCTCAATGTATTTATAAACCCATTCTCGATTCCGCGAATGACCAACTTGACATGCTGCAGATTTGCTGCGAAGCGTTGTACGCACCTCACACACACCACTTTTACCCATTATATACATGCTCACTCACATATGAGACAAGCTTAAGGCTCGATTTACTGGCGGGCCAAATTCATTCACACACACACACACACAACTGATCGGTCACCGGCTGTTACACGTGTTGTTGTAGGACCGTCGTTTGGCGTGATTGTGCAAGAAACAGAACCTATATACGAACGCATCTCGCGGCTGGGAAAGACATCCGGGCTTGTGGACGGGGCGCAGGTTGTGAGGCAGTATTTGAGCGGATGCGCAGATGGGCGCATTGTGTCATCCGACGACGAGGTGCGTTGCTGCTTGACAAACACACGCGCACACACCCACATACACCCACACACCCACGCACTCACACTCTCACACTCACTCACACACACACAAGACTCTTTCTTTCTCGCTCTCTTTCTCCAACTGCCCTGTGTTGTTTCATATTCTCTGCTGCAATAACAAATTTATCTGATGTAATTGTGCGCATTTGTATCTGGTTGTGTGTGTGCTGCTGCAGGCACTGAAGCATGCGGTGGAAATGCTGAAGGCTGGCGGTGAAAAGCAAAAGCCGCGTGCAGAATTCATCTTCACACAGTTTTACGAAATTGATTCGCTCCCACACCTGTCTGTTGTGGGTGTGGATGAGCCAGGGAGGGAGTCGTGGGCACAGGCCATCAAGGTGCGTCATCTATCGCCGTCTGGTGTCCAAAAAAAATGGCACTGTCTATGCTTGGTTTCTCTCGGTCCTGCTTCTCCATACCTGGGCATAATTAACCCTGCTCTCCATACGTGGGTCTAATTAAACCCCACCCCTCCCCCCGCATGTGTATCCGTTTGCAGTCGACGGATGCGCGCATTGCTCAATTGTACGCGCACATGCCTACAAATGGTCTTCTCATCGTGGTCACTGGGCGTGGCAATGTCTCTGAAGTAAAGAGGTTGGTCTTGGTCTTGTATTGCCTGTGACCCGCAACCTGATGGGCATACCGTGGCCCCTCTGTGCATGCATTGAGATCACTTTGTGGCTACTCCACATACCTGGTATGTGGCTCCTGTGTCTCACATCCGCGAGGGTATGATGTGTGTGTGCTTTTTCGTATCGTTTCGCTCGTTTATTGATCGAAACTTTAATGGGTATTTTGTTTCTTCTTCTTTTTCTTTCAACAGAATCCAGGCTGACAAGACGGTGCGCGCGCGCGCGGGCACGTGGTCTACCAATGACGACGAGACGCTTGAGCGTGCGGTTGGACTCGCGCGCAACGGCCTCTCTTTCTTTCGAGTGAAAAAGGAGGGCTAATATGCAGCGCTCTCTGTTTGGCTTGGCCGACTGTGAGATTTTTTCTGGATAACTTTAGATTGGGATGGCTTTGCGCCTGCCTCGCTGCGTTTTGGATTGCCCTGGTGGCAATGCGGCCGCGGGCGAATCTCCCGAAATAAAGTGTTGGGTTGATTTTGTTACCACATCGGCGTAACAGCAATTCGCCCGATGGTCACGTGATGTGGTTGCTGGGCGCGAAAAGCAGTAGCTCCCGCCAAAATTCAAATTTTTTCAGCCAACCAGCAAGCCTGTCGCGTTAATTTATTTGCAGTATGGGATTAACTATGAAATCGCCTTTTATTTGGTTGATTCAACCAACCACATTAGGCAACCCCATTCTCAGTCGAGTCACATTGACACACACACACACACTCTCTCTCTCTCTCTCACTACACTCGGCACTCCTACACACTCACCACTAACATTGCACACACACACACACACACACACACACACACACACACACACATTCAGATTCACACACGCAGCTTGTGATTATGGAAATATTTCTTCAGAAGTAGTGGATGAATATATCCCACGAACAATTCGGGCCTTGCCACAAGTGTCACCATTCGATCTCAGTCGCGCGCATTGCAGTGAGTTAAACGACGCTTTCTGCCGTGTGAATCCCTACACTCGTTGCACATTATTTTCAACGCCGTCAGCGGGAGAGAATGTCTTTTTCGTTTCCTTGAAAGGCTCATATTGTTTTTATCGAAAAAACAATGTTACTGATTATTTGCTTCAACAAAAAACTTGCTCTAATCGAAGACTTTGTGCGTCGATTGCTATTGCGTAAAACGTGTTTTAACCTCAACAGAATAAGCGCAAAGATATCATTCTGTCGCGAAAATGCCGAATCCCAACCAGATTTACTATTCGGACCGGTACTCTGATGACAAGTACACGTACCGGTGAGTTTGAAGTCACACACATTGAAGCGAGCACGTGTTATCTGCTTCATGAGATTAGCATTGATTGATTACGTGGCGAGCCTTTTTTGTTCACTGCAATTGTGTGCATGCCCTCTTTCTCTCTTTGTTGTTTCTTTCTTTCCAACCTCGCCGTTTTATGCTGTGAAGCCCATGGGCTGAAAGTCGTTGGCTTGAGTCCCTAATTGTCCCTGCTCTTCACGCAAACACACACATACACACACACTAATTCTCCCTCGCTTTGTTTTTTTTACTCTCGAAGTAAACGATCTTTTTGAGTCTGTGAGGTTTTGAAGGAAAATTCCGCATTCAATGTAATCTTAAAGTATTTTAGTTTTTGTCGCGAGATCATTGCGTTACTTACTTATTTGTTCGTTTTTTCGTCTTTTCAACATGTTCTTTCAAACAATCACACAAAACATATATACACACACACAATACACACATCGTCTGCACAGGCACGTGATCCTGCCCGCCAATGTGGCCAAGCTGATTCCGCGGGATCGGCTGCTGAGCGAGAGTGAGTGGCGTGATTTTGGCATCAACCAGTCGCCTGGCTGGGTGCACTACATGGTCCACAAGCCTGAACCCCACATTCTTCTCTTCCGCCGGGACCTCTCCCCCGAGCGGCCAGGCATCAAGCAATAGGCCCTTCACAAACTTGCCCCGTCTATTGCGCGCGTTTTTTCTTGCTTTGTTTTTCTGGGTTTTGTCGTTTGGCTCACTTTCTGCTGGTTTGTGTGCCTTTCGTATCAAAATCCAATAATGTATCACCTTTGAATCTTGCTGTTTTCGAGTTGTTGTTGTTGTTGTTGTGTGTCTTTTTGGCTGGTGGTTGTGCAACTCTCATCTGTGTGGTGAAAAGCCGGCCTTGCGAACGAAATTGCAACTTTGCAATTGCTTCAGCTGTCAAACAAAGGAATGTGTGTTTTTTTGTCCCTCTGTTTATACTCGTCACTTTCGGTTTGACTGCGTCATTTCGCATGCCTTTTCGTTTGTCGCTGGCCTGGGTCCTATCATGGGATATCCGCCCAGCTTGTCACGTGCCATTTTCTCACTCACATACATTCAATCTCTGCCTCACGATCAGTTTGGCTGGGGTGTGTGGTGTGGGTGTGGATTGCACAAGGCGATGTTAAGCGCGCATTATGTAAGTGCATCCATTCTCTTGTTGAAGTTGCGCGTATTGCTTCTTTGCTGTTTGTTGTCGTTGTGTGTTGTTGTAAGGTCAGAGGCATATGTGATGTTGAACGGAGGGAGGGGAGAGTGAGGGGGGCCATTGCGGTTCATTCCGTTCTCCATCCTTCTTCGGGCTCGTGTGTGTATGTGTGTGCATCTGCGTTTGAATTTTGTTTTTATCTTTTGCCGCGTCGCATCATGCGGTTACATTTGCCTGCGTGCGTGTGTGTGAATGTGTGTCTGTCGATGGGTTTGTGTGCGTGCGTGCGTGCTTGTGTGCGCTTCTATCATTGTCTTTTCGCTGTTCTCTCTGCTGATGCAGTGTCGGATTTGACTCCTCCGTTCGCCGGTCGAGTGTCCCATTCGTGTCTAATGAACGTTAAAGAACTGCCTCGATGGTATTGCCTACTATGGATATGGTCCCGTTTAGTCTCAGTCATAATGCTATCAATTATTTGTAACCCCGTGCGTGTGCCTCGTGTTTGCTTGTTGTGCTGATGAAAAGACAATAGCTCCTTGTTCTTTGTCTTGTCGGCGACAAAAGCGACGAGTTATCCTACTGTGTGTTGCTCTTGTCCATGCACACGCGCACACAAAGATATGCCTCTCTTTCACCAGTTGTGGTTTGGGTGAGATTTGCTTTGTGTGCTTTTTGAATGATCTTTAAAACTCACAATGCAAACGCATATGAAACGGACTGGCCCGCAGTTGAACACGCTCATACACAACACACATTCCCAGCACGCGCAAAAACAATGTATGACAAAGAAAAAATGCCCAGTCATAAAGAGTGCGAAAGCAGTACCAAATAGCAACGTCGAATAGTGCAACCGAAAAACGCAACACGAACCTGTGGAGATTCGCAAGCATCGACCCAAAACACTGATAATAAACATGCACATACACAACGACGTGATATTAGTATTCGGGAATGGATTAAAGAGAATAAGGGGGCAACGAGCGCACATTGACAGTCTGGAGAAAATATTCCACAACGACGACGACATGGCATAGGACACACACCCACGCACGCATACGAGATGGGTGAGGAAGAACAAGTGGAAATAATAATACACGCACACGCAAACGCACACCAAAGCACACCACCACGCCATCGATCCTCCGAGTTCAAAAATAAAAGGTTCATCAAAGTGAAGCGCAGGATCGCACCCAAGCATTCCCAGGGGAGGGATCACGTGACGCATGATGTGCATGTCCCTCCCGCTATCGTGTGTATCCATCCAGTCACTGATATCGGAAGAACATGCACGTGCACTTTTCGTATGAAGAGCGCCCCGTGTCTTCCCCAACGCACATCACGTGCTCGGCCGATTCAGTTGGACAGTTCCATGGCCGTGCGCTTATTCCGTGCTGGTGGGACTCGATTTTGGACGGGCTTTCTCAAAGTGATGCTCAGGTGGGAGCCGTGCTTGATCTGCGTGTGTGTGTGCGTGTGTGTGTGAGTGAGTGTGTGAGTGAGTGTGTGAGTGAGTGAGTGAGTGTGTATGTGTGTGTGTGTGTGTGTGTGTGTGTGTGTGTGTGTGTGTGTGTGTGTGTGTGTGTGTGTGTGTGT
>CALSCR010000014.1:0-25004 GCA_943704495.1 Pigoraptor chileana
GATGAATCATATGCATAATAGGAAGCTCGACTGGCGAAGACTATGAACAGCAGCAGCCATCACTTATGAGAGTCATCCGACAGCTCACCGGCTGTGACACTGTACGGTTAGGGTTGAAGTAACTAATGCGTGAATTACCATCACTGTCATTCAGACCCGACTTAGGGTTAGGGCTCGGGGAATGCAACCAGGAGTATAGGAAACTGGCAGTATAAACGTCAAAGAGATTGCATTTGTCTCTGACATGCACAGTGAGAGCGAGTGCGGTATATCTGGGGGACACTATGTTTTCAGAGTTTCACAGGCGCATCGGCAGCGCACGCACGAAACCGATCGGTGGGACTGGTGCATCATACATTCACGCACGCACACACACACAACACACACTGTATCCACGCACAATCTTATGTATCATATTCAGTGGTAGCTGCTGATGCTTCTGACACTTTCTACTCCACTTGGTGCCGTGCCTGTGCACGCATCGTGTGTGATGGCGTGGCGCAGGTATACACAAGCAACAGCTCGGTCTTCTCACGCGCCGGCTTCGGCAACACATTCTCGATGAGGACTTTACGCGGGCGTCGGATGTGCTTGCCGTCGTCGCCACTAGCGTCGGAACCGTTCCCGAGATAGTGTGGAAGGTATGCCTGTCGTAATCAATTTTAATTCAGTCTGTGCTAAGCGTGCTTTTGGTCGCATTTCGCAATTAGTGGTGGTGTGCGTGTGCTCCACTTACGCTTGCGACCACACTATCGCTATTACAGGCTGGTCTTGAGGTGTTACAACGCACCCCGCACAACCATGTCCAATGCGTGCGTTTCTTCCGTCGGATGCTCCCGTTTGCGAGGGATAGGGTATGTAACTGTGTCGGAGGCGTGTGTGAATTTGAGTGTGACTATGTGGTGTGTGTGTATCCGTGCGTCCTTTCGTCGCAGATCTATGATTCGTATTGACCCCGACCCATGATCGCTTTTGTGCGCGACCACGCCTGATGCCGGGTGGTATTGTGCACAGAGAACGGAGGTGATACTGGAACTCGGACTCTATCTTGCGCGGCGAGGCGACCTGCGCGATGCATACGACAATCTTGTTGGGTTGGTTGTGTGTGTGTGTGTGCGTACGTGCGTGCATGCTTATTTGTGTATATGTGTGCTATAACATGTGCGAGTGCCACACATGAATCATGACAGATTTGTCCGGCTGCGATGACCGTCTCTCATCTGTTACTCCCACTGTGTCAACAACGTTCACACTGCCTCACGCTCACACGCTCACATACACACACACACACACATGCACATGCACACGCATATGATCAACGGACAACACACGGGCACACGCGCTCCATCTCATTGTGTGCAGCTACCTTCACACAGACCCGTACAGCAGCGAGCCCCTCTTCCACGCATACTGCGGGATGCTTGCGGCTGCGCTATGGCAAGACAGCCTGCCGAAAGAGCGCCCGCGACGACGATCGCGCTCTGACTCCTTCTCAGACAACGGTGGGATGTCGCATGATTGTGGTATTGTGGTAATATTGTGCCGTGCATCCGCGGGGAGTTATTGCACATACGCTGCTCAATTTCTGCGTGTGTCACTACATGTGCGACTTGTTTGTGTTGGAATGTGTACGTTTATTTCAATATGGAAGCAGTCGAGTGACAGTGTTGTCTTTCATGGGGAATCGCGGGGGGACTGCAACATCCAACAGGGAGCAGCGGGACAGAAGACGACCATGGGCACGCTCGTCATGCACGCGTGCGCGCACGGAAACCGTCTAGTGTCCCTCCGATGCTGTCGTCTGCGATCACTCACTTTGAGAAGGCGTTTAGTTTGGGCACCGACGACGATGCGTTCCATGCGCGGTATGCAGAGGTGAGTTTGCAGACACGCAAGATGCGCTGAATTCAATCCTCGCCATGTGAGATAAATGCAACGGGCAACTGGGCATGGTGTACGGGAAATGTGATGTGTATCTGTGCATCTGTCTATAAGCGTACGTGTCTGTGTGGAATGTGTCTGTGACTGTTTGCGTGGATGTGCGTGGACTGCCCTTGCCGGCGACCAACAACCCCAATAAGTCACGCGCATCTTTTGAAGCTTTGTTGACTGTTCCACATGCATAACATAACCGACGCTGACCAACATATCGCATGGGCACAGCTGCTCGAGCACGTGGATCGCCTGGACGACGCCCGGTCGCACTTGTCGCTGTTTTGCGAATCGCAACCACACAATATTGTTGCGCTCAGGTGGGCTTGAGCGTGCTACTGTTGCGTTGCGTATTGCGACTGCAGTTGAAGGTGGCACGGCTGCCATCACTTTTGCCACTCTCACCCGAACTCCACAAACAAACACGCAGGTATTTTTATGTGTTTTTGCGGCGAAATGGATTGGGCGACCGCGATTCCTACGTTCGCATTCTGCGTGATATTGCTGAATTGGATCCGACGTCAGACGTGCTTGCGGATGCGCCACGTGGGTGTTGCGTGCTGTGCGCTTGAAGTGAACTAACCCTAACCCTAACCCTAACCCGATCCGACGTCAGACGTGCTTACGTGGTGTGCGCTTGGAAGTGAACAATTGGCGCAGCAATTAATGCGGCCCCTTAGTATGAGCGGTCCCGTGGCTGTGCGGCCACCACAAAAGGGCCTTGTTTGTCCATGGACGTTCGTGCCTGCTCTCTCTGCTCTGCTGTCTGCATCGTGCATCTTTTCTGTCTCTTGCGCAAACGCAGAATGCACTGACTGCTCTCTTTGCTTGTACCCCTCTTTTCCTGACACTGTGTGTGCTTGTCTGTGCTCAGTGTTCGACCCAGAGCTCCATCTCGAAATCCTTTTCCGCCGACTGGACCTGTCATCCTTTGCGAGTGATGTGCTACTATGGAGAACAGCCACAGAGGTTGTGTCGGCCTCCAAAGGGTGCGTCTGTGTGTAGCGCATCTGGTTGTGTGGCGGCGTGCGTGCACTGCAATCACCAACGGAATCTTTGTTCAACACGCGCTCGCTCCTTCGCCATACATTTTGTGTTATCGTGTTGCTTCCGTCGTTTGCAGGTCGAGTGTGAGCCATATGTGGAGAGCACGTGCCGCGTGGTGGCCGCGGGTGTACTTTGATGTGCAGCGAGTGCGCGGGCTTGCCGGTGAGGGACTTAAGTAACTGATTCCCATGGCAGGAGCGCGACGGTGGACTCTGCATGTGGTCCGTAACCCCTCGGCTCTCCTAATTAGTCGCATCACATCTATCTGGCTTCCCTTCCCCCTCGTTCTCAGCCGACAACAACAGCGATGGCGTGTCTGCGCTTCTCCGCGCGAGGGCGTCCTTCTGCCGTTCTCTCGCCAAACGCATTGGGTCTCCCGAAGTCAATGACATAGACAAGGATGCGACGCAGACGGAAATTGCACCAGCAGAACACGCCTCCCCCGACAGTGGAGCGGGTGCATCTTCTCAAAAAACTCTACTTGCGTTTGCTGATGCCGCAGATAACGCAACGGAGGAAGAGGAAGATGCGGGCGACGGCAATGACGGCTGACCAAATGGCACTGCAAACACATTATTCACTCGAGTCGCACAGACAGACGGACCGATTTAATGCACCGCAAATCGCGACATATCCACTGTTATGATTGGCACGCATCCGACAACGCGACGAGTTACTTCTTCTTCTTGTCGCCCTTGCGCTGCTTGATCTGCGTCCGCGACTGCGTTGTCGCATACAGCTTGTAACCGACAAGTCCTGCGAAAAAACGGAAATGTGGGCCACATGTTAATTATGCATCCCTGTATGCTATTTGACGAACGAGGTACAATCGCACTCAGCAGTGGCGAAGATGAATGTGCAGGCGTTATTGATATGGACGACCGCAAGTGCCGTTTGTATCACAATAAGCAAACTGTGTGTATCCGCCATGCACTCCACGAATGATGTTGCGTTCGTTGTAACAACTCACCGACGAGGAGGAGGATGACCACTGCGGGCACAATGAAGACACTGTTGTCGACAGACATCGAAAAGGGGTCGTCGCTCGAAATTTCAACCATTTTTGGTAGTTTAAGTGATAGCTGTGTTGTTTGAAGAAGAAAAATGCAGTGCAGAGCAAGTTCAAAAAAGACCGCGAAAATATTCACCGACTGAACGAGGCTGATGATGAAAAGTACAATTTATCAGGACTTCCAGTACCTTTGAAATTGTAAGCGTTGTGTGACCGGCTGTTATATTCACAAACTTTTTTACGTTTGTGCGTAAATAATCCACCAATGTAACTTTGCTTGCAATGCATCTCATCCGAAAAATGTTGATCATTGTATCCTCTGTCTGGCGTGTGGGCGCGACCTGCATGTTACCCAGGAGAGACCAAATGACGGCACACACACGTCATCAACTGGCCCTTCAAAAGCGGCGTCACTCTGTCAGATGACGCAACGAGCCTATCCACGTGCGCGGCCGCTGGGCTCGGTTCGGTTGATTCTGCATACAGTTTCACTAAGCTCAGTTAAAAATCCCTGCCTTTGCCATGAAGCTGTGCCATAACAGCTGTAGCATTCAATTTGGAACTGCCCTTTAAAGGTCTTGCGACGCGACCGCTTTTGAGCAATTTTGAAGATGTCCTGGGGTGAGTCTGGCGCAGTTGCTTTGGGTATGCAATGGTTTGGTATGTTGACCATCTCATTCATCACTTCGCGAATTCATGTGAACTAAATCCTTTGTTTCTCTGTAATCGATGCACTATGTGTATCCAGAGGATGAAGATTTTGAGCCAGTGGCGACCAAGCCGGTCCCTGCAGTGCGCTCTGCCTTTGACGATGAGGAGGAGGACGACGACAACAACGTCAAGGTACACGCGTGCGCCATTGCTTCTGTGATGCATTTTGATTGCACAGAGTATTCGTGGTCGTATGATTACGCTGTCACTGCTATGTGTGCTCTTAGGTGTGGTCCTCTTGTTCATTCGTCGCTCTCTCTCTTGTCGCGTTGCCGCGTCTCACTTCACAGGAATCATGGGACATGTCTGACGACGACGACAAGCCCGCAAGCAAGGAAGGTGCGGCGGCAGCAGCAGCGGGCGGTGCGACATCAACGGCGGCCGTAGCTAAGAAGAAGAAGAAGAGCTGGAAGCAGATTGCCGCAGAAAAGGAGAAGGAGAAGCTGGAGCGCAAAGTGGACCCCTTTGACAATGCCGAGGACAGGAATCGCCTCCTCACCCCGGAGGAGGAGGCCGCCGAGAAGCTCCGCAGGCAGAAACTCATCGAGGAGGCCGACCTTCAGAATGCAAAGGACCTGTTTTCGACGGGCGGCGGTGGGTGATTTTGTGTGACTGCGTGGTGTGTATGTATATGTGTGTGTGTGTGCTGTGTCTCTCTGTGTGTGATGTGTGTGATGTGTGTGTTGTGTCTGTGTCTGTGTGTCTGTGTATGTGTGTCCGCGCATCTGAGCTTGTATGCATGTGCTGTCATTCATCCCGATTCGTGCTTACTCGAGTCTCCGTCGACTGTGCACTATTTTTTTACATTGCGTTTGTGTGTGTAGAGGATGCTGCGCCGGCACTCACCGGCGATTCCATCGACACGATGCGACCCAAATCCGCCGCCGACTTTGATAAGCTTGAGAAGGCGATTGCCAAAAAGCTTGGCGAATATGAGGTGCGTTGCGTCTGTGTGGGCTGTGTGAACTGTGTGAGCTGTGTGACAGTGCGGAGCAAAACAGAGCGCATGCATCGTGTGCATTGGTGTACTGAATTTGTTGTCTGTTGTGTGTGCATTCTGCCACAGCACTCGGTTGAGTATGTGCCGTTTCTTGAGACGCTGTTCCGGGATCTGTGCGCGGGTGTGTCGAGTGAGGACATACGCAGGATCATTTCGGTGCTGAATGTGCTGCTGAACGAGAAGCAGAAGGCGGAGAAGGGGCCCGCAAACAAGGGCAAGAAGAAGGTATGCCCCTCCCTCCCTCACACACACGCACACAGACACATACACCACATTGGATGCACAAACGCTCACACTCTCACTTCATCATTATACGCAAACACTGCGTTGTTCGTTGGCTATTTGCTCACCATCTTTCGTACCGGATGAACGACATGCAAACATTCGCCGCAATGCAACATTACGCTCGACGACACTGCAGGCTCCCCCTAAGAAGGTGGTTGCGCTCGATGAGGACTTTGTCGATGGCGAGTACGACGATTTCATGTGAGAGCAGCGAGTGCTTAATGCCACTGCCATGCGGTACATTGGGGGCAGCACGGCGTCGCTCGTGTCGGCGCAGGACTCTCTCCTTGTCCCCTGAATCTGTCTTTCTTTTTGTTTTCTTTCTCTCTCTTTCTCTTTCGGCCCTCTTTTCCTTGCGTTACACTCGCTTTCCCACATCTCTCACACAAACACTCTCTCTCATCTCTCTACCTCTCAGTAGTTTCCATCCACCGTCATCCACCGTCTATACGCGTTCAACGCTTTCGTTTGCACATATCCGCCTGCCTTGTTTTTGTACAGTATTGGCCGCACCGCAATTGCCTCATTTGGCGACGTCGCGTACAGCGCCGGATTTGGTGTGCGGTTTGTACGTCGGCCTGTGATTGGTCAAAGAATCCATCTTCACACTCGCTGATTCCGCCCCAATTTGAGTGCCCCCATTATTATTAGTTGCAAATCAACCCAAACTGTCCGTCCGACTAGGTCCTCCTATGCCTCATATGCCTCATTCCCCCCCACGAGCAACTCACGTGACCAAAGCGACTGCACCAGGGACAAATGTCGGGGCTGTTGAGTGTCATGTTTGCATTTGGTGCACATCGCGGATTAGTCGCCACCCTCTGCTCCCTCTGCTCCTTCAGCGGTGTTGTCCGTGTCCCTACCCTTCCTTCGCACAATGGGCTTCTCGAAGTTGGGCATCAGCTCAATCAGCCTCTGCACAATCGGATCACTGAAGCCAAAAAACTGCGGCATACAACAAGTCCATTGAAAGAGAGGCGTGAGTGATTTGCTGCCGCCGATATTCCACAACAAACAACCCAACAGAAATGCCAATCATCAATGCACAGCAACGCAAGCATATTGGTGTATCTTCACGCACCAAGGGCCCGCTGACTCGTGTGCCGGGGGATTTGCTTGCAAGGCACGCTCCAGTCCACGGCTGCGTCGCTGTGTGTGCAGTGGACATATACGCATGCGCGTGGGTGCTGTCGTCAGTGTGAAGCAGAACACTGAGGACCCTAGTGTGAAGGTTCGCTGTGTGTCCATGGGTAAGTTTCCCTTATGCTTTGTGTGTGTGTTGGGGGAGGCATGCATGCACATGCGCTATTGTTGGCATGAAGTTTGGAGCAAGCGTTTGCATATCAATCACGATGAAGCGAGGGAAGGTGAAGCCAGGAAAGCAGTGTGCGTGTGTGCGCGCATCGCTCACGTGTATGGCCGGTCCATGTTGGCCCATTCACTTGCTGCACTCTGAAGATGGGGCCGGAGGGTCCCTCGAGAATATGCATGTGATAGAGATGCCCAAAATGCTCCTTACTGGCGCGGTATCCGACGGGATACGGATGCTTAAAAAGGCACTGCATCATGCATGTTGCAACCGGAGAAATTTGCAACACAGGGTGAGAAGTGTCCGTACAGTATAGTCACGGAGATGCGTGTATTCCACGAACACACAAGCAGCACAAAACACGCACACAGAGGCGCACAAACACACCTGGTGATTGCTCCAATAGTTGTCCTTATTTTCGCCCGTGTGAATTGCGCCAAGCTCCCAAACGGTGGTGCCGATGGAGCAGAGTGTGAGAGGGAGGGCAATGCGCTTGGGCAGCTGCAAACACACATGTTCACGCATACACACACACACACACACACACACACACACACACACACACACACACACAAAACAGGGGCGGGATGATCGTGCGTAAGTCGGTGCCACAAGATGTGGGTCTGAAACAACCATCTCGGTGTACACTTGCCGAATAATAAATTACACTGTGCATGCGATGGTGGTGGGACGACTCATGCCCACACAAATATCCTCTTTCTACTAGGATTTAAATGAGCGCACTGTTACCAACGTGCGCCACTGTGTAGATGTAAAGCTACTTGGAGTTTGCGCGAACAAAGCACGACGCACCCTGTCACTCAGCACAAAGTTTGTGGTCTGCTTCCTTCCCATCCAGAGACACTTTGTGTAGAAGCCACGCTCGGCACTCGCGGCTGTCGCAGGGTCTTCGGGCCTCACATTTCCCGCATCGACCTCGTCGGCGTCGGACTCATCGATCGACTCATACTGGACGACCACGTGGGTATGCGAGTGAACTGAATGAGAAACAACCAACCCGGTAGAACAGCCCCCGCATGCAAACAACTCACAGACTATCTGGCAGTAAGTAAACCAGCTAATGCAACACTCGCAGCAAACAACAGTGCGTGCCGATCGTCGCCCAGTGTTGCGATTGTTGAGCCGATTCAACAGCGCGGAAGATAATCGCGTGACATACCTCCGCTTCCAGACCGCCCAATCGGCGGGATTTGCGCACCGACGTCTCGACTGCTTTGGACTTCATGACGTAGTGGCGGTTGCCAGGGCTGCGTGACGACGGAACCGCCGACGCCGACAGGTGAGCCTGCATAGGGTTAGGGTTTGTTTTAGGGTTAATTCAATGCACATCATCGCAACAAACAACGGAACGCATGTCGTACATCGAAGAAGGTGAATAAGAGAGGGGGCGCACGTGAGGGGCAAGAGGCATGGAGGCATGGAATTTAAGTGCATATCTTAGGCTCTTTGAACACGGACTCCAAACATCAACAAAAGAGAGCACGTGGGTGGTCGGGATGTCTTTTCACGAGATACGTGCACTGTTGCATTGAGAAGCAACGCAACAGCTGCACTGTGGGGGACTGGCGCCATGTCATACCTTGGTCTCGTGGAGGCCAAGCTGCTTCAGAAAGTCATTGTTTTCTTGTATTGTGCGCATTCGGCTTTCCTCGTATGATGATAACCTAACGGAGGCACGGTGGAATCCAACAATACGCTATTCGGTGAGACACAAAAGACATCACACGCAGTGCTCATAGACCCAACTACTAGCCCCCGCCACACATGTACACAGTCTTTGCAATCAGCAAATAAACACAACCATAACACGCACTGAACTGAATGTCGCGCAGCACTCGCATGATCTGTGGCGGCCCCTCACTGTGGGCTGGACTGATTACACACAGTGGTGGCCACAGGCATTAGGCGCTGGGCATACAACGTAATCAGGGCGCGATTTGTCTATGCCCCAGCAGCACCCACTCTGTTTTGGCCGCCTCTTTCTTTGCAGACTTTCGACCCGCCCTCCCCTTCGGCTTCTCCATTGCCCTCGAGGCCTCTGCGTCAGAGTCATCCGACGCCGTCATCGCGATGTCACTTTCGCTCGTGTCGTGACTCGATTCACTGCGTTCACGACGGCGGCGCGCGGGTGGACGCCCCTTTGTTGCGGGCGCGCGTTGTGGCATCACTGACGGTTGCGCCGAAGGTGTTACCGCAGACACATGTGCTGCAACATGAGCATTTGTGCCAGCATCAGCTGTAATGTCCTTTTTTACCGCTTTCCCTCTTGCACGGGGCGATTTGGCGGCGGCGACCAGCCCTGTCACGGCGACAGGTGCCGAAGACGGGACGGATGCAATGGCATCGTTCACGGTGATTGGAGCCGGAGCAAGTTTTCGAGCGAATGTAGTCTTATTTCTGCCGCCTGTGGGCACTTCAATGACCCCGTCGACCTGTGAACGACAAACACAAGCACGGTAATGAGGACAACGAACGAAATGACAGAGAGAGCCTCTTGTCTGATTCAGAGTCATCTCGACAGATCGTCAATGAAGCCATAGATCTCTATTTGGCACTATTGAAAGATGTATGCAACCGACAAGTTCAGGCCAAGAATCAGAATTAATTGCGACTAGTACACTACTCGAATACGAACGCAACAGAAATGTCCGCTGTTATCATATGTAACCCGATTCCGCACGCACCTTTGCGGACGCGGGGCTTGACTGCTGCCGCGCTCGTCCCATTTCAGTGGTCGCACAGCGGTCTGTGGACAGCACTATGTATGTGGCATCCTTTTTTGCTCCGCTGGTGAAGCGCCTTTCACACGTGAAGGACTTGTGCTGATGGTCAGTGCCGGAGTGCCGCACGTGTAACCGAAACAGTGGCTGCAATTGTGTCAGGATTTGAATTTCGAATTGGCCCCCGCGCCTACTAAAGGCAGTAAGTAGCTATTTTGTGCGTCGATTCAATTTGTCAATTTCAATACAATTCAACCCCATACTGAACTCCGTCGTATAGTCATTACTACAAGTGGCAATGTCACGTGACGTAGGGTTGTGATGGGTAGGGTTGCGGGAAGTGGAGCTCAGTGTCGGCGGATCGCCGGACGGCACAGACATCACTTTTTCTATTCCCTCACAATCTACCTACAAGAAACTATCACTGATGCAGTTCTTGGAAAATGGCGGCCGTGGCGCGCACGTCTCTGGAGGCGCTGGTGCTGTTCTGCAAACGGCGCGGATTTGTGTTCCAGTCTGCGGAGATATACAACGGCATCAAGGGATGTTTTGACTACGGTCCGCTCGGCATCGAGCTAAAGCGCAACATAGCCAACGAATGGTGCGCCCACAGCATGCACACACATGCCGCATATGCACATTGGCACAGACACACACACACACACACTGTTGCACACACACACAGAATGCGCACACACACATAATGCATACATGCACAGACGCATCCATATACATTCACGTACCCCGGCACGCATGCTCACATGCGCACACACACAGATGCTCACATGCGCGCACACACACACATTGAACACCTACTGTGTTCATAATTAGGCTCTGATACTGCACTTATTTCAAAGTTTAATGTTCGGGTACCACACGGTTACAATTGACAGGTGGCGGTCGATGGTGCATCAGCGAGACGATGTTGTCGGCGTGGATACAGCCATTATGTCACCGCGGGAGTTATGGGCTGCGTCTGGACATCTCGAACTGTTCAACGACCGCCTTGCTGACTGCCTGCTGTCACGGGACCGATTTCGTGCAGATAAAGCCCCGCTCCCAAACATAGGAAAGGACAAACGCATGTGCATCCGCGCTCCGAATCCAGCAACGGCAACGGAGTGGGTCGAGCGAATCCGCACAATGCATGCGCCTGGCGCAGCCGTGGAGCGTCACGGTAATGATGTCATTCTCACGTGCCTGGAGGTGCATGAACCGAATGAGAGTCGCGAAGGAACGCTGTTGCTGTTGGCCGAAGACGCAAGCAGTGCGCCAATCAGCATTCCGTATGTCGGCTACGTCTGCCCGGCAACGAACTCGCCCTTCGTTGGCAAGGAGTGGCTGTTCAACGCCATGTTCAGGACCGCAATGGGCGCCGTGGATCCCGTCGGTGCCGCCGTCGAAGCTGCAATCGCTAACAGAGACAAATCGCCCGAGGAGATCCGGGCGGCTGCCGCAAAAGCTGCGGCTGGCGGCGCCGTGTACCTGCGACCGGAAACGGCGCAGGGTATATTCACTCAGTTTTTAAATGTCGTAAACTCGACGGGTCGGCGACCACCGTTTGGGATAGCGCAGGTCGGAAAGGCATTCCGAAACGAATTTTCCGTTGAGCATTTTGTGTTTCGATCTCGCGAGTTTGAACAGATGGAGATGGAGTACTTTTGCGACGGCGGAAGTGGGATGAGGCACATGGAGTTCTGGACGGCTGAGCGCCTGTCGTGGTGGAAGACCCTGCTGCGGCATGGCGACACGCGGCTTCGTCTCGTGCAACACGAGAACAAGGATCTAGCCCACTATGCACGTGCATGCACTGACATTGAATTCGACTTTCCCTTTGGATGGGGGGAGTTAGAGGGCATTGCGTGGCGCGGCGACTTTGACCTGAGAGCGCACTCGAAGCACTCTGGCGCGCGCTTGTGTGTGCCGGGAGGAGTGGACGGCGAGCAGGATGGCTCGTGGACGCCTCACGTGATCGAGCCGTCAGCGGGACTCACGCGCGGATTCCTCGCCGTACTTTGCGACGCCTTCTATGCCGACGGATCGCATGTGATCCACGGCACATCCGGGGCGTCGGGTGATAACGCGGCAAAGAGCAGCGGAAGTGCACTTCCGCGGGCGCTGCTGTCGCTGCATCCGCGCCTCGCACCGGTCAAGGCGGCGGTGCTGCCTCTCGTGAAGAAGGACGCCCAGTTCATGGAGCGCGCGCACGTGGTCCACAAGGCGCTGAGGAAGGCCGGTCTCCCCTCCCAGCTATCCGAGACGGGAAGTGTCGGTGGGCTCTCGTTGGGCTGTGTTTTGTGCATTTGTGCGACTGCCTGATTTACTTTTGTGTGCGTGGCTGTGGGTCATTGGAATGCGCAACATGCACAGTTAGTATGCACTGACAACATGTGGCTCTGCATGACATCTGTGGCAGGCCGTCGCTATGTTGCGCAGGATGAAATAGGGACGCCGTGCTGCATTACAATCGACAAGACAACTCTCGACGACGGCACTGTTACGGTGCGTGATCGCGACACAGCGGAACAGCGCCGCATCAAAATGGACGATGTCGTTGATCACGTGTCGCGCCTGATTGCGTAAATGCAACCATCTCGCTTCAATCGGACGCCAGAGCTGTCAATGCCGTGCTCAGCGGCTGCACTGTGTACCGGCGGAGACAATTTTAATCTGTGGACACCAACATTAACTGCTGCCAGTGCAGTAGTGTGTGGGTGCTGATGATTCTGATCGCGCTCTCCACTGCCGGACTATGACAGCGGTAACCGCAGGCTCTTATTGCTTGCAGAAACTGAACATTGATGTCTGATAAAATACGCCAGGAAACTATGTTTTGCATGCCCGCTGCGTCTCTGCGACTGAACTGAAGTGGAGTCACTGGCGGGAATCCCATTCGATCCGTCACAACAAGACAAAACTGATAGCATTCTGTAACTGAAATGTGCTGCTTCAGTTGGCAATTTATTACCGACCTAGCCAGTCGCAGTGACCGGACCAGGTTTGCCCTGGACAGTCACCACGGGGCGACGTCGTGTTCAATGGTCTTGGGTCCTTGGTGTCCAAAAAAGATGCACTACAACAAGTGTTGTACGTCACGTTGCATGTGTTGAAACATAAAGTCAGAAATACGGCATGATTCTCACCATACGTGGTACGCAGATGATAATCATACTACACGACCCACATCGGACCCCAAAAGCTTTTCTACTATGGATAGCCGGCAGTTATACCGAAATATTATATGAATGTGAAGATTTCCAATGAATCCGATTCGTAAATATCGGATACGTAAAACCAATTCTCCGTCCGTGCACAAACAGTTGTTTGTGCCGTGACATCAGCTTTCACATTCCCAGTCCCAGCAATTGAGCCGACGGTGAAGAGTGCAGTCAAGAGTGAGCCATTGACAGTCTGTATTCAATTAGAGTATAATACAGGCACACTGAGTCCAGAGACAATCATGCTGCATATGCAGTACTCTTCAGTCTGTGCTGCGGACACAGCGCGCAGCAATAGCAGCGAGAATAATAAGCCACGCGAGGGGAATGACAAAGCCCATCCAGACCTCAAAGTGGTCGATGCCCCACCCGCGCCCAAGCACACTACGCATGGCGTCACTGGACCAGGTGGTGGGCAGGATGTACGACACATACTTGAGGTACACCGGCATAGCCTCTGTTGGCCAGATGACGCCGCTGAGCAGGAGCACTGGATAGAAGGAGCCGAGGGCGACCTGCAGAGACAGAGGGAGAGTGTGTGTGCGTGTGACGGTGAGAATGAGAGAAAGAGCGAGAGAGAGAGAACATTACAGCAGTGGATACTGAACATGAAATGCAACATCCGTCCCCCCCCCTCCCCCCAACACACACAAGCACTCACCTGAATAGCCGCAATCTCGTCCTGGGAGACGGCGGAAATCAGGATACCGTATGCCATACCTAAGATAATATTGGGGAAGTCACGTGAGCGAGGGTAAAAAAAACAACTCTGGAATCAAAATGAATTTGCGAAATTCGGTCCTCTCTGACAAGGCACCCGTCGGCAGAGGTACCAAGACCACGGCATGAATACAACACATGACAGTCTAACAAACACAAGGGACGCGCACATAAACACACAGAGAATACAAGGCGTCCATGCATGCAGCCAGCTCCCCATGAAGCAGAGAGACAACACACACGTGACCCGTGCCACTCTGATGCACGCACCGGCAAGTCCAATGAGCATGGCGATGAGAGCGACAAGAATGAGCGATCCCTTCAGCGGAACTTTGAACACAAACAGCGCAAAGAAGAGAAGAAGCGTTGTCTGGACAACAAGCACGAGGGACTGCGTGATCACGTGGCCCAGAAGCACTTCCATGGGACGCACGCCTGCATTGGCGGATGGGTAGGTGGGTGGGACATGGCAGTGGAACGTGATTCCTTGCTTACATCAGCGCGCACACACAACGCACACGCGTACAAGTGCACACCAGTCCCACATACTAACTGTCAGTTCGCAACGCACATCCTCCGAACACCCACCGGCTCCCCACATCCGATCGAGCAGGCCGTCCTTGCGCTCGAGAACAAAGGCAAGAGCGGTAAGGCCAATAGAGAGACCAAAACCGATCGACACAATCATCCCCGGCGCAATAAAGTCGGTGAAAGATGGGTTTTTGCTGCCGTAGATGGGTTCGTTTATGACGACAGGCAGGCTGCCCAGCGCAGGGTCCATGTGCAGATCAGTGAGCACGCTCGACACAAGCGCCTGCAGAGGTAAGGGAGAGCAGGGAATGGAAAGACATTCTCAAAAGTAAGAGACATGCACAAGGATCAAACTATTGAATTCAAAACTCGCACGCACTCACACACACACACACACACACACGCAGAAATAGCAACAAAATAGTACCTCAAATGCTTGCGACACTTTCTGCTGGATTGAGATTGCAATCTGCTGGTCCGTGGCGTCAAGCGTCACATAGAGGGAGCTCCCCGCGATGATGTCGGGATCGGCCGAGTTGTGTATGGCCCTTGTGAAGAGATCGACGCTGTAGTTCTTGCCAAACTCAAGCAAGCCCCAGCAGTCGCCCCTGTGCACGCGGGCGCGGCCTTCCTCCGGACTGGTCACGGCATCCTGGTGGATGACATTGTGGTCAAGAAGGGCGAGATATCGCACCGACATGCTCGTGTTGAAGCCAGCATCGGGTGGGAAGCCTGTGGCACGCACGTCATGTGCATGCGTGGCGAGTGTGTGAGGTCGGCAGACGAAAACGCACGCGTGATTAAAGTGACACCATATTACACACACAAAATAACCCATTACACAACTCACACAAAGTCACACACACATCCAATCCACGAGTTATTCTGATATAATCGCAGTGCACGACCCCATGAGCGTACATTGCGTCATCAAGTGCATGACGCCACCCACGCACCAACATCCGCATTGTAAATTGCCACGTGGAGTCCCTTTGGATCCGCTCCAATCGCAAGGCAGAAGAGAATGATTTGCAGACTGCAATCACACGGTAGGGTTGGACGTAACATAGGTTAGGGTTAGACGTAGGGTTGGGGTCAGCACAACACCGACAACACTGCACCGCAACCATGGCAGGTGAAACATGCAGGATCCATGTCAGTGACTCAGACTTTGTCCATGGGGCTGTGCATATGTGCGGACTTTGCGAGGGAGATAGTGCTGCTCATTGTCCCATACCTGTCAGACACATATAAGTCCCCCCCTCCTCTTCCCTCCCTTCCACATGCACCGCCATGCACACACTCCCACAAACCACGAAGAAAAACGCACCAAGGGAGCAGAAACTGGAATGCGAGAAAGCCGTAATTGCGTCGCATGCGAGTGATGTTCTTGAAAACAACCGTGCGCGTGTTGCTGACTCCCCGTGACAGCGACTGCTTCAGGCCCACGTGCTTGTGCACCCGATGCTGCATGCCGTCCATAATGGAAAAGCTAGTCTGCCGAGTGCGCGCCGTTGTGGGACTCTCCATTCCACGCCCCGCAATGGCACTGGGACGACTGATGCCCGTGCCCACAGAAGCCGCCGCATGTGCGTGTGCGTGTGCATGCGCATTGCCATCCTCCACGGACTCCGCAGCGGAGCCGTGCGTGTGTGCATGCTCTGTTTTTGCTTCGTCCAAGGGCGCTGCATCCACCTCGGGCGCGGGCATACCCACATCGAGTGCGGCGCCGGTTTCCTTGACGCACAGTGTGAGGAAAACGTCTTCGAGAGTGTTTGCAGAGTAACGGGCGAGCAGCACATCCGGGGCGTCCTCGGCAAGCAGACGGCCGTTGTGCATGAACGCGGCAACAGACGACTGCCGGGCCTCTTCGATGTAGTGCGTTGTTACTATGATTGTCGTTGGATTCGGTCCCGATGCGAGCTCAACTAGATGCTGCCATATCCTGCATGATGATGATGATATTTTTACGTTTGTTGTTACGTTTGTTGTTGTTGTCGCTGCAAAGACGTGTTGGTGTGATTGGCGTAGGGTATGCCACGTCGCCGTTGCCCATGTGTAGTATCGCGGTAATGAATGCAGCAAAGTGGTTCAACTAAGCACAATCACACACACAAACAGTCACATTGAAAACAGTTGTGGAGGGGACACAAAACAACAAAAAAACGACAAAGACGCACACAAAGACGCACGCATGACGCACCTTGCGCGGAGTATCGACTGCACTCCGACGGTGGGCTCGTCCAGAATGAGCAGGCGGGGCATGTGTAGCAGCGCCACCGCAAACGACAGCCGTCGCTGCTGGCCCCCGCTCATCTGACGCACGATGCGGTCCGGCGGCGGAAGCTCAAGAAATTCAATAAGAAACTTGATGCGACTGTCAATGTCTTCTGGGTCCATGCGATACACACGGCCGAAGAACTCGAGCGTCTCACGGATAGTAAATTCGAAAAACAGCGCCGTTTCCTGTCAGTGGGCGGCGGATGCATGAATGGGGATAATAATTCAATAATGATGTACGCACTATCTGACAAAGTCACTCGGATGCGCACAAAGGAGAGGGAAGACCCAAACTTCGACTGCAAGTACGTGCGACATAACATGCCTCTGCGTGCGCCACTACAAGTGTCTGGCGCTGTGTGGGCGATGGGCCATCAGGACCACTGACCTGCGGCATGTAGCCAACATCGGGACCCGGGACATCGTGGCCCGGGGCGCCTGGCGTGTTGCCCAACACCGTCAAACGACCGCCGTGCACAGACAGACGCCCCATCAGGCACTTGAGCAGCGTCGTCTTGCCGCACCCCGACGGCCCGAGCAGAGAGTAGCTGTGTGTGTGTGCGTGTGCATCGCGAGTTTGCACAGAGTGATTTGTGTGTCATTAGATTAAGCGAGAATGCAATCCCCTCGCACTAATACGCCCGCGCGATCACATTTGCGAAAAGTGCACGTGTGCCGGGCAATACAATACCCAGCGACTCAACAATGCATTCTGTCCATGGACAAGTCATGCGCACATTTTCCCCTTCGGCACGGCCATGTCGAGCCCTTCCAAGATGCGCGTCTTGCCATAGTTGCGACACAACCCCCTGGCGACAATCGCGTAATGCTCTTCCTCGTCTGCGTTTAGAGAGCACGATGTGTCCGCAAGAACGGGATCTCCCAGGCGATGGTAGCGAGCCATTGCCACGTGGGGCGACTGCGCTCAGGGCAGCGTGCAAGTCGAGGTCGTACAAACACTCAGGTCGAACAACAGAGAGTGTTCCCGTTCACAAAGACTTACAATATGGAGTGAAGATACGTCACCGAATATGTAGATCTCAATGGCAGGTGGGTAATCTTTCGCCATACTGCAATCGTGCATCTGCCTGTTTCAGCAGTGCAGTTTATTAGTGCAGACACACGGAACCTTTAAGACTACTTAATGCGGACTTCGATCGACTGAATACGATGAGACAATTGACTGTTGTTTATCAGATTCAAACTCGGTGAGTAAGTAGCTTCTGGGCTCATTCCATCAACCGACACCAACGGTCACTGAGTGTGGCGCGCACTCTCTGTGGTACATGACATTCGCACAAGATTGCTGCGATTACACCGCACTACCTAAGGATTAAGCCTAGAATACAAGCAAGCCCACTCTATTTTATCATTCATAATTTTTATTCAAAATAAGAAGGAGTTTAACTTCCTCGTCTTGCCAACTGCGTCGGTCGTTGTCATCCGCTCCCAGTCCTCTCCCAGTCCTCTCCCAGCTCAGTGGTTCGCATCATCACCCCAGATGCACGGCGTGTGCGTGCTTAGTACCGGGTGTCGTCCGCCCTTGGCGCCCATCGTCCTATCGCACCTGTGCCTCAAGAAGTGATAATAGACGAGAGCAATAGGTGCGTCTGGCAACCAGCCGCCCATCTGCGCCCAATTCGCATCCCGCTACAATACACATCAGCCAAACCCTGCGCGGGCTATGCTGTCGCGATCCCACGCGCCAGTGAAGGTTGAAATGGCCAAAGCCCGCACGCTTGTTGCGGGCCACATCGGGCTTGCTGCACTCTGTGTCTGTGCCGATTGGCTTGTCGAAAACAGGCCGCGCCTGTCGACGCGAGTGTGGGCCCCCTTTGACACGGCCGTTCACGGCGTTGTCGCCGCCGCCGTGTGGTTTCTGGGTCACTGCTCCTCGGGAGACCGACGGGCTCTGACGGGACACGTGATTGCGTGCTTATTTGTCGCCTGTTTAATGGATCTGGACCACTTTATAGCGGCGGGCTCGCTGAAGCTCGAGGTATGTGTGACTGTGCTTTTGTGGTGCTTGTCTTTATTTGTATGCATGTGGTGTGTATGCACGTGTGTTTTTGTGTTTTTGTGCGCGCGCGCGCGCGTGTGTGTGTGTGTGTGTGTGGCATGCACGCTATGTCTGTTTTCAGCGTGCTATCTCGAGTCATTGGCTACTTTGAGTTCTACATGAGGTCTTCCCCTCACGGACGTGAGACAGGGGTGTCAGACGGAGAGTGTGGTTAGATACGGGATCTTTCTTACTTTCTCATGTATTTCACAAGCGCCCAAGTGCACTTCCATCATTCGTCACATTCATCCGTCATGCTCACCATTATTCCCCTGGGATGCCCCGTTGCCGACTGGCAGGATGCATTGTCCCTTGAATCCCGTCCATTCGGCCACTCTCTTATATTCGCCGCTCTTGTGGCCACCCCCATCTACGTGATCGGACGCATCCGCGAGTCATCGTGGCGTCTGTCTCTTCCGCTGGCGGTGTTTGTGTCTCTCTTCTCCCATCAGCTGCGTGATGCGTGGCGGCGAGGCCTCTGGCTCGGCTGGAACGTCACCATTGTCGTTCCGTACTGGGCCTATGTTGTCGGCATAGTGCTACTGCCGCTGATTGTGCGATGGCTGCTGAATCGCATTTACGCACTTCAGGCACCAAAGGGCTTTTACAAGGGCGGCATATTTGTGCAGGTTGCGTGATCAACGTGGGCGATGGCATTGCATCACTCACGCCAACGCACGTTGATGAATGCACGTGCATGCGTGTGTGTCTGTGTGTGCGCGCGCGTTTGGCCATGGCTGCTTCGGAATAGCCGCCTAAATTAGCTCGCTTTTTGTGTGGTCGTCGCGTGAAGCGTCTTGCGAATTGAAGTACAAATAACACAAAAAACAATTGACTGGCTCTCTTTCAATACGAGGATGAGCGATACGAGAATAGAGGCGGCACGTGCAGTGCACATTCCATAGGCCAGTCAATACTTCATTATTCAAAAGCGGTGGCGTGCGAAGTGGTTCACCTTCAGTCGCTGGGAAGGAATCCCTCACTCACTCGCCAGCGTTGCCTTAAATTTTAAAAAAATGGAAAAAGACAGACAACAAAGAAAATAAAAACGCAAACGCAAAATACAAGGATAGCAGGCGCGCGGGATACTCAAACAGTCTGTAAATGATACGCATGTGGTATGTACGGGGAGGACAATGCTGGATCCACTGTGGCAAGTGCTTTAGAAACAAACAGCCCACACACTTGTGGAGTGTGCGCATGCATCTGTGGTATATGGTGTGTGTCGGTGGAAGCGCACGTGTGCTGCCCTCGGATTGCTCAATAATCAGCAGTCATAATGGATAGAAAGTCCTCAAGGTTGACTGCAGAGTGAAAGCGCACAAGAGAAGACAGTGTCCGTCAGCCAACTAGATCCCACGCATGCGCAGAACCGAGCTTAAAATGTCCCAAGTATACCCACACACAACATACGCACACAACATACTGTTACAGACACACACACAAAGAGAAGCACAATCAACCCACTTTCCCCATCGCCATCAGTATCGAATTCATCAATCCACTGCTGCAACTCCTCCTCAGACACGTTTTCTCCGAGTTCTCGGGCGATGCGGCGCAGTTTTCGCAGGTTTATCCGTCCCGAATCGTCATCGTCAAACAAGCGAAATGCACGGAGGAGTTCATCGCGTGGATTGCGAGCAAGAATCTTGTCGGCAACTGAGGTGTGTGTGTGTGTGTGTGTGTGAGTGAATGTGTGTGTGTATGTATGTATGTATGCATACACATTATAGTTTTAGTGCGTGACAAGAAGCCGTTCAGAAAAAAATAAGGAGCCGGCAAGTTGTTATCAGGAGCAGCGATCACTAGTGTGAATAAAACCAGCAAACAAAAAAACAAAAATGAGAATCCTGTTTGATCTGTGAAAAGGCATTCCATACACACCGACTTCAAAAAAGTCATCAAAGGATATCCGCCCAGAAGCGTCGCGATCATGGTCTGTCATAATCTTCTGCACATCGCTCTTCTTATCCTCAAAGCCAAGTGCCCGCAAAGCAACCTGGATGCATCAAGAAAAGGTGCGAGTTTCAATACCAACAATGCAACGCCACCGCCGCTTTTTCACGCAATGGCGGGCATCCAAGGGATGCACCTTGCACTCGTAGTAGTCTAGAAAGCCGTCCTTATTCGTGTCGAACAGCTCGAATGCCTCCTTGATCTCCTGCTTCTGCTCGGCTGTCAGCTCGGGGCGCTGTCGCTTCTTGCGAGCGGCTGCGTTCCCAATGTTCTCAACCTTGCGCGCAAGGGAAGCCATCTTCCCCCCAATGCGATCACTGAATTCAAAACCAAAAGATAATATCAATCAAAAAACCACCCTGCACACCACGAATATTTTTACGTTGTTTCTCTCGCTGTTGAAGTGGTACACTTAAACGAATTGTAAACTTTTGTCACTGACAAACGCATGCCGTTGCGATGCCATGTAGTTTGTGAGGTTGCCCTTGTCTGCATTTGAATGCCATCATCCCGCCAATTTCACTTCCGAGATCTCGGTTGTATGTGCCAGCCAATTTCCTATTTAAGAAATCCATGGTGTTTTAATTTCCATTAATAGAATCGTCGTATGGCCATAAGTGGCAATAATTGGCCGAGCACATGGTTGGCCCATTTGGCAACGGCAAGAAACATTCTCCGGGAGGGCATCCTGCATCCTCTGTCGCAAGAACCGCAGACCAACAGGCAAGCGACACCTGAGGGGCACTACAAGAGAGGGAGCGTTGCGCTGTCACTTGCCTGTTGCCCTTAACTTCCGCAGTTGTAGCAGTAGTTGCAGTGGGGTCTTGGGGTCTGTGCGCTTTGATCGAAAAGGCTGCGCTCGCAACCATGTCTGACAAGCTCACCCGTGTCGCCATCGTCAGCGATGACAAGTGCAAACCGAAGAAGTGCCGGCAGGAGTGCAAGAAGTCATGCCCCGTCGTTAGGATAGGTGTGTGCGGCGGCGCATCTCATGTCAGATTTTAAGCAATAGTCTGTCGGCCGTGTGAATCCCTCACTGTGTTGTCTGACCGCTCCTCCTCGTTTGGCATGTTGCACATGTACAGGCAAGCTCTGCATTGAAGTCGCCCCGACAGCCAAGATCTCTGTCATCTCGGAAGAGCTTTGCATCGGCTGCGGTATCTGCGTGAAGGTGTGCAACTTTGTATGGCCCACTCTGACTATCGATCTATGTCAAGATATCACGACGAGGGTCTCTTTCTGCAGGCGCTCACACTATCATCATCCTCTGTTGTTGACAGAAATGCCCTTTTGAGGCCATTACGATCATCAATTTGCCGAGCAACCTTGCGACCTCAGTGACGCACCGCTACAGCGCCAACTCATTCAAGCTCCACAGGTGCGTGCCTCAACAACCCATACACACACACACAGACACACAGACACACACAGACACACACAGATACACAGACAAACACACACACACAGACACACACACAGACGCACACAGACACACACATAGATACCCAGACACACACACAGACACACACACAGATACACACAGACACACACAGACACACACAGACATACACAGATACACACACACATACACACACACATACACATACACACATCCATCTACGTCGTTGGCAACTGTCACTCAGTACATACGAGTGTGTTTTAATGAAAGTGTGTCTGTGATCATGTGTTGTGCGTGTGTTGTGTGTGTGTTGTGCGTGTGTAGGCTACCCACCCCGCGCCCTGGCCAAGTGCTTGGTCTTGTCGGAACCAATGGCATTGGAAAGAGTACCGCCCTCAAGATCCTCGCCAACAAGGAAAAGCCTAATCTCGGCCGATTCGACGTGAGTGAGGGCTTGACGTATACTTGCTTTTGAGATGGGACGGATGGCTTGTGAGTGATTGTTGGTGTTGCGTGAATGTGTGCTGTCTCGTTCTCTTATGCCGCGCTCGTTAATTTGAATGCCTGTCTTGTCGTCGTTATCGCTGCAAAATGGTTGCAACATGCAGAACCCGCCCCAATGGGAGGAGATTCTCACATACTTTAGGGGCTCTGAGCTTCAGAACTTCTTCACGCGCATCCTTGAGGACAAGATCAAGGTGAGCACTGCAGCGTTGTCGTGACGGGCGATGTCTCAACGCTTGGCTGTTGGCTTTCGGTCCAAACAACAAAATGTTTGAGTGTGCGATGTGCCGCTGTGGTGTGAGGATGTCTTGCAAATACTCTTGCGGTGCGCACTCTACTAAACCAATAAGATGACGCCGTTTGTGAGTTGCGCTAATGCCCCCCTCTCCCCTCTCCAACCACGCACATGCACACACGCATTCACGCATGCACGTATGTATATGCGCACACACTACATATGTACATACATACATACATACATACACACATGCATGCATTGTCCCCTGTAGGCCGTGATCAAGCCTCAGTACGTTGACCAGATTCCGCGCGCCGCAAAAGGCAAGGTGAACGACATTCTGACGCGCAAGAACGAGCGCTCCGAGGCCGACAGCGAGCGTTTCATCAAACTTCTCGGTATGTTATGTGTGTGCGCGCTTGTTCGAATGGGGCGAGCATGCTCGTGTATTCATGCACAATCAGAATGCACAATGAGCTATACAAATACACACACACAACACACGCACACGCACGCACACACATATACATCTACGTGAACGCGCATCCCTCACACAGGAACCACACACAGGAACGCACACACATGCACACACGTTGCCCTCGTGCACCACATGGCTTAACCTCTTCCTGGGGGGGGGGGAAAGTCAATCCACGCATTATCGGTGTGCGCAAATGTTGAGCCGCTGCCGCACACTTTCTTTAATTGCAGACCTTACGAACGTCCTGGAGCGCGATGTGGAGGCGCTGTCCGGTGGAGAGCTGCAGCGGTTTGCGTGCGCGGTCGCGTGTCTGCAGCGTGCGGCCGTCTACATGTTTGACGAGCCGTCGTCCTATCTCGACGTGAAGCAGCGTCTGAATGCCGCCAGGGTCATCCGCAGCCTCGTTGAGGCCACAAAGTGGGTGGCGCGGTCAAAGCCCCTGAGACACTATCTTACATCTTACATTTCTCTCTCTTTTGTAATTATTGATCCTTACGTCTCTCACACGCACACCACTGCGTGCTGCGCTTGCCACACGGGATGCTATGTACATACTGGCATGGCTGTGTTTGAACCGAATGCACATCTGCTCCTTTCCCCACTTATTCATCGCTCGTGTCTTTGTTTTCTTGTCGGCCGCAGCTTCGTCATTGTCGTGGAGCACGATTTGAGCGTCCTCGACTATCTCTCAGACTTCATCTGCGTGCTTTACGGTGTGCCCGGTGCATACGGCGTCGTTACTATGCCTTTCTCGGTCCGCGAAGGTAAAGCAGCCGCTTCCTATGTTTGGAATTGCGGTGACCTCTTTTGCCCGCATTTGGGTTGCATGTTTACGACAGTGCTGATTGCTGATTATGGTCATGGCCTGCTTCCTTTGCCCACAATTAGGCATCAACATTTTCCTTGACGGATTCGTGCCAACGGAGAACCTCCGTTTCCGCGAGGTCTCGCTTACTTTCAAGATGATGGAGAACGCCGATAACGAAGAGGAGATCAAGAAGTTTTACCGCAATCAGTACCCGAAGATGGTCAAGACAATGGGTGAGCGGCACTTGGCGCTGGCGCGCGTGCATGCAGTTGTGCGTGTGCACGTGTACGTGGTTGTGTATTGTGGGATTTGCGCACCAAAACCGCACCTCATGTGCCTCTCGTTTGGTGTTGTGAATCTGCGACTCTCTCTTTGCGTTTTTGTTCATGCGTGTGTATGTTTGATTGTTGCGCACTGTGCGTCTTTGCAGGCGGATTCAAGCTGACCGTGGATGCGGGCGACTTTACGGACTCTGAAATTGTTGTCCTTCTCGGAGAGAACGGCACTGGCAAAACAACGCTCATCCGCATGCTCGCCGGCCTCATGCCCCCGGATTCGGCAGACAGGGTGTGTGTGTGTGTGTGTCTGCCGTCTTGGTCTCTGTCCTTTGATGTATGGCGACAGGCTGCATGCCTCATGCCTACACTGTGTGCCTGTGCGTGTAGTGAAGTACCTTGTCGACTACTCAAAATCGACGCCCGCCAAAGTGATCGCCGCCGTGCCATTGTGCGCAACAACAACCAACCGCCATATACCATACACCTACCATGTATCCCCCC
>CALSCR010000016.1:0-12616 GCA_943704495.1 Pigoraptor chileana
TGTGTGTGTGTGTGTGTGTGTGTGTGTGTGTGTGTGTGTGTGTGTGTGTGTGTGTGTGTGTGTGTGTGTGTGTGTATGTATGTGTGTGCGTGCGTGTGTGTGTGTGTGCGTGTGTGGGTTAAGAGAAGTCAGTAGTGGAAGAGGCATGTATTGCGCCAACTCGGCTACATTTAATCGGACATCTAAGAATTAAAATTTGGTACCTGTTGTAAGCAGTTATGAAATACGTGTATCCTTGGTTGATGGCAACGTCAGTGTCAAGAAAAGTGAGCACATCGCCGACCTGCCAAATACACAGAGCGGAGGTTGAGGTAAGTGAGCTGAACTGATCCGAGTGGTTGAAAAACAACAGACCGAATATATAACAAAGCTGCCTGCAGCAACCCACACGGTATATTTTGGGGAAGCATCCTGCTCGACTGATTTCGTAACGCCACGAGTTGTTCCAAGCGCGCTCGCCGACATCGTCATGGTACCATTTGAGTCTAATGCCAATACCATATTGGGTCGATTCCGCAGTGGCATTGACCTTTGGCACGGAAGGAGCGACAATCAAGTTACAAACGACGCCGGTCCAACCGAACGCGCACGTGCACTCGCCGCTGGATGCATCACATGCCGCTCCGTTCTCGCATGCACAGGGAGTTTGGCAGCCGGCGCCCCACATTTGCGCTCCAGGGAGAAGATCGCAGGTTGTGTTGCAGTTAGGGCCTCCGATTCCCAGAAGGGAACTGCAGTTGCAAGTTCCAGTGCCGAGAAAGCCATCGTCGCAAACTCCACTGTTGCATTTGCATGCTGTGACAGAGAAAAGCAGAAACTGACGTTAATAAAAGGATAATTTGGCGTGCAATAGGGGAAGATAGGACACATACAACTCACATAAGCAGGACGATCCGTAAAAGCCTGTCTTGGCCTCGCATGTGCATGTGCCGTTGAATCGGTTGCAGATACCGTTGCCACATGGACATTTTAGAGAACAATTCGGTCCATATTGTCCGCGCGGGCATTCAGCATTGCATGAGGGACCTGTCCAACCCACGGTGCATGTGCACGCTCCGGTGAATCGATCGCACGCTGCTCCGTTTTTGCAGGTACATGTCTGAGTGCAATTGTCGCCGAAGCGATCGCTGGCACACGCGAAATCGCACTTTGTCCCTGTCCACCCCGCCGTGCATGTACACAGCCCTGTAAATCGATCACAAGCTGCTCCGTTTTTGCATTCGCAGATTCTGCTGCAGTTGACGCCGAATCGATCGTTTGCACACATAATGTCGCAGTTTGGGCCCGTCCACCCCGCAGTGCACGTGCACACTCCGGTCACTCGATCGCACGCTGCTCCGTTCTTACAAGTGCATCGCTGGGCGCAATTGGCGCCGAAACGGTCGCTTCCACACAAAATGTCACAGTTTGGGCCAGTCCAGCCTTCCGTGCATGCACACGTTCCATTAAATCGGTCACATATTGCTCCGTTCTTACAGGTACAGGACTGGGTGCAGTTGGCGCCAAAGCGATCGCTTGCACAAGCAATGCCACAGTTGCTACCTGCCCATCCCGCGGCGCATGCGCAGGATCCGGTGAACCGATCGCACATTGCTCCGTTTTTGCAGGTACAAGGCTGGGAGCAATTGGCGCCAAAGCGATCGCTTGCACAAGCTATGTCGCAATTGATGCTTGCCCATCCCAAGGTACACGTGCAGGATCCAGTGAAACGGTCGCACGTTGCTTCGTTCTTGCAAGGGCACTTTCCAACACAGTTGGCGCCAAAACGATCACTTGCACAGACTTGGTCGCAATTTACACCCGTCCAGCCGGCAGTGCATGTGCAGGCTCCTGTGAATCGATTGCATACCGCTCCATTGTTGCAACTGCATGTACTGCTGCAGTTGGCCCCAAAGCGATCGCTCGCACACACCTGATCGCAGTTTACGCCCGTCCAGCCGGCATAGCATGTGCACGCGCCAGTGAACCGGTCACATGCACCGTTATTCTTACAATTGCAAGTATTGCTGCAATCGGCGCCAAAACGATCGCTTGCACAGACTTGATTGCAATTTACGCCCGTGCACCCGGCAGTACACGTGCACGCTCCCGTGAAACGGTCGCATGTTGCACCATTCTTGCAATCGCAAATACCACTGCAATTGCTGCCAAAACGATTGCTTGCACAACCTTGATCGCAGTTTGCGCCCGTCCACCCAGCAGTGCACGCGCACCCAGTAAACCTGCTGCACGCTGCACCGTTCTTACAATTGCAAGTACTGCTGCAATTGGTGCCAAACCGATCGCTTGCACAAACTTGATCACAGTTTAAGCCCGTCCACCCAGCAGTGCATGTGCACGCTCCGGTGAATCGATCGCAAGTCAAAGCCGCGCCATTTTTACAGCCGCAGGACATCGCACAATTCGATCCAAAGGTTCCCAAAGTGCACATTGACGAGCATATTGAGCCTGTCCAACCGAATTCACAAAAGCAGTTGGAGCACGTTTTCGTGACACATCGGCTTGCGTTGTTGGAGCACAGATCGCCTTTGCTACCGGGATTCCCACCCAGACCCACCTCCTATAATTACGCGAAATAAACAATTTTATAATTTGTCGAAAACTGTTCAAAAAACAAACAAAGCACTCAAGAAGCCACAATATTCCCGGGATTGTAGAGAACAGACCATTCTTGTCGTACATCGTTCCATTCAAACAATCTTGTGAAATGCTCACATCACCCGGTGAACGTACCGAAAGTTTGGAAAGCCCGTCAAATATCCCGCTTGGAAGTGTCGCAATTTGGTTTGAGAAGAGAGAACTGCATTGGTATATAGAATACAGAGTGACTAGAGGAAGTCGGTTGCTGTTTATGCATTTGCAAAACAACAATTGCGCGCTGTTCTCCCACTCACAGATAAGTCAGGTTTGTGAACTTGTCGAATATCCCGCTTGGAAGTGTCACAATTTGGTTTGAGGAGAGCTGACTGCATTGGTCAAATGGAATGACGAGGTGAGTGAAATCAGTTGCGGTTCATGCATTTGCAACGAATATTATACTGTAATTGCGGCGCGCTGTTCTAATCTCCCACTCACAGAGTAGTCAGCGCAGTGAGCTTGTCGAATATCCCGCTTGGAAGAGACGCAATTTGGTTTGAGTAGAGCCGACTGCATTAGTTAATGGAATCGCAGAGTAAGTAAAGTCATGATCAGTTGCCATTAACAAATTTCTAGTCAACTGAAGTGGGATTTTAACTTACATCTCAACAGCGCAGTGAGCTTGTCGAATATCCCGCTTGGAAGTGTCGCAATTTTGTTTCCGTCGAGCCCACTGTATTAGTCATTGCAGAGTGGGGAATCAGTTGCTGTTAAATGCATTTGCGAAAAATAAAATTACGCACTGTTTCTCCAGGCCACTCACACCGTAGTCAGCGTAGTGAGCTTGTCGAATATCCCGCTTGGAAGTGTCGTAATTTGGTTCGAGGCGAGGTAACTGCATTAGTTAATGGAATCGCAGATACAGAGAAAGTAAAATTAGTCGCATTTGCAAAACCACAATCGTGCGCTGTTCTCCTACTCACAGATTAGTCAGCCTTTTGAACTGGTCGAATATCCCGTTTGGAAGTGTCGCAATGTTGTTTGAGTAGAGGTTACTGCATTAGCCAAATGGAATGACACAGGGAGTGAAATCAGTCGCTGTTTATGCATATGCATTGACATTTGCAACGAATAATCGCGCGCTGCTCACAGAATAGTCAGCGCATTGAGCTTGTCGAATATCCCGCTTGGAAGTGACGCAATTTGGTTTGAGGAGAGCTGACTGCATTGGTCAAATGGAATGGCAAATTGAGCAAAACCAGTCAAGGATAATAATCAAGGTTACTGAGCGCTCAGTACCTTTGATAATAATCGAAATCGCACACCTCTGTTCTCCCATGACACTCACAGATCAGTCAGCGCAGTGGGTTTGTTGAAAATCCCGCTTGGAAGTGTCGCGATTCGGTTTGAGTGCAGGGAACTGCAAGAGTCAAATGGAACGGCAGAGAAGGTAAAATCAATGCCGAGTCGCTGGTCCACCTAACGTCCGTGCAAAACCACAATTGCGCACGTTCACCCACTCACAGCTTAGTCAGCAGTAAGCTTGTCGAATATCCCGCTTGAAAGTGACACCATTTGGTTTGAGTAGAGGAAACTGCATTGGTCAAATGGAATGACACGGGGAGTGAATTCAGTCGCGTGACGGTTCATGCACTCAATCGCGCCGCGTGGCGCTGTTCTCCCACTCACAGAGTAGTCAGCGCAGTGAGTTGGTCGAATATCCCGCTTGGAAGTGCGGCAATTTTGTTCGAGTAGAGGTAGCTGCATTGGTCAAATGTAATGACACAGGGAGTGAATTCAGTCTCGGTTCATGCATTCAATCGCCGCGCGCTGTTGTCAGTCCCACTCACAGAATAGTCAACGCAGTGAGTTTGTCGAATATCCCGCTTGGAAGTGACGCAATTTGGTTTGAGTAGAGGTAACTGCATTGGTCAAATGGAATGACAGGGTGCCGGAATGAAATCAGTCGCTCGGCTGTTCATGCGAGCCAGTCAGTGAATAATTGCGCGCTGCTCTCCCACTCACAGCTCAGTTAGCGCAGTGAGCTTATCGAATATCCCGCTTAGAAGCGACGCAATTTGGTTTGAGGAGAGATTACTGCATTAATTAGTCAAATGGAATGACGAGTTAAGTTAGTGAAATCAGTCGCTGTTCATGCACTGGCATTTCAATTCGCAACGACAGAATAATCGCGCGCTGTTCTCCCACTCACAGTGCAGTCAGCGCAGTGAGCTTATCGAATATTCCGCCTGAAACTGACACAATTTGGTTTGAGTCCAGGCGACTGCATTGGTCAAATGGAATGGCAGCCGTGAATGAATTCAGTCGCTGTTCATGTATTTGCAAGGAATAATCGCGCGCTGTTCTCCCACTCACAGAATAGTCAGCGCAGTGAGCTTATCAAATATTCCGCTTGGAAGTGTCGCAATGTTGTTTGAGTAGAGGTTTCTGCATTCAGTTGGTAAAATGGAATGGCAAAGTGAGTGACATCAGTCGCTGTTCATGCATTTGTAAAACCTCAACCGCGGATGTTCACCCACTCACAGGAAAGTCAGCGCAGTGAGCTTATCGAATATCCCGCTTGGAAGTGTTGCAATTTGGTTTGAATTTAACCAACTGCATTAGTCACGGAATGACAGTTTAAGAGTGAGTGTGCCGGCGGTACTGATGTATTTGAACGGGAAGATGTTTACGTTTGAGAAATACACGGCCGCACGTAGACATGACATGACATGAAAGCAACCCAGGCCTCACTCACAGTCTTTTTAACCCGGGAAGGGCATCAAAAAGCCCACTAGTAATGGACGTTGGCTGCTTGTTTGACCAATCCCTGCCGAGTACATTGAATACACGGCTTAAGTTAGCTGTGGATGCAGACGTCCGGTCGACGGACTGTTGGCTGGCTAACTAGTTTACACGAGCGAGCGGCGGCAAGAGCGGTGTTGAATAAAGAGATAGCTGCTGTGCACGGCAATGCGATTGAACAAGACTGCACGCACATTTCATGATCAGTATACGGTACTTACAAGTCAGTGGTCGCCGCTGGAAACGCGCAAGAAAGGACAGCTCCTCCATTACACGTACAGGTGTCAGGACACGCGCCAATAATGACTTTGGCTTGGCACAACAAGCACACCACCACGACCATTGCACTTAGTCGATTCGGGTTGCCTTGTCGCAGAACGGTCACAAAACGCCGCTGACTCTGCAGATATGCATAACAAGACACGTCCATATCAGTTAGCGTTCGCCAGTCATGTCAAACCGACTGATTAAAATTATCGTCACACTGATGTACAGCCGAGCAGTTCGCGTTACTGCCGTCGGGCGGGCCGGTAGTGCTACTCAACACTTACAATGCCGCCGAGACGGCCAACACCCTTCGTCATGAACATCCCCGATTGCCGAACTGGTCAGTCTTCCGTAGTCATGAGACTTGCAAAGCTTCAGAGTTGCATTACACAGTCGGCTGTCTCCCTTGACGCCGGTGTGATTGCTGATTTACAGTAAGCGATTTTGGAATCTAAATTCAGTTAAGAGTCAAGGTTTTTGCTCCAAGTCTAGCAAAAGACGCCCGCAGTGCTCCGTAAAGTGAACAACATGGATGCGTTGATGTTCGAAGTCTGCCGGATGGAGACAACAGCAGTGCGTAAACAGCCAGTAACAGACTCGCGCCCGGACTGCCCCCGTCAAGCGTGAGTGTCAACAAGACATGGCTGTCAATACCCCCGTATGGTCAACATATTCACAAATATTTACGTATTCTAATCTCGGGCAAATTTTTCATAGTCGCATCCATCCTAACTGCCGAGGCAGCCAGTAACTCGAGCCAGTAACACGGCCGCCGTCGCCGGGCGGCCGGCGGGCCGACTGAGTTTCGCAACAATACTTGCCTGCGTAGTGGACCGTACAGTCACACCCCGCACTTTTAAAGCGTACGCACTTTTCCGGAAAACATAGCCAGAAGCTTGAGGCAATCGATCAAACAAGACACGAAAAGAACAATTTGCGGCATATAATCATAAACGGATCGCCGTCGCGCCGACTGAACCGGCATGACGGCCGCATGACGGCTCAGTCCCGACCTCCCACTCCCGCCAGAGCGCCGGCACCGGCTCTGACTCCCGCCGCATGACGGTAAATGAAAATATTACCCCTTCGACGGTAAGCGCAACCGCAGTCAGACAAGCACACGGATGCTGACAAGTCATGTGGTGCCGGTGCCGCCAGTCAGCAGGCAGTTACGCGGCACTCAGCCGTAGGTTTTGTGGCGATTGGCGCGGCCAGTGTACTAGAGGCCCAAGGAGTCAATCCGGGACTGCCCACTCAGCGTCGCCGCGGCCGGGCCATACTGACCCGGGTTCGGCGGCGGTCCGGAGTCAGGTGACTTCCCCGCTGGCGTGCCCGGCCGGGGGCAGCAGTTTCTGCGGCAGTGCGGGCCGGGGCAGGGTAGAATGGGCTCAGGCTCAGGCGGCTATAAACCAAAAGGCGCCGTCCGGGTCCAGAACTGAAGCAGCGACTTTTGTCGCTGATATTCTGAGAGTCATGTATGTGTAATCCCGCCACTGTGGGGATAAGGACTGATTGTCGCGGCACTGAGGTTGGATGCGGCCGGCAACGGCTGATCATGAGACAAATGAGAGAGTCACGCACTGCCGCCGCCGGCCGGCCGGCCCGGAGATGACGGCAGTGGGCCGCATCACTAAGATGCACTGGAGTGAGTTAACTCACGGATAGCCCATAATAATAAATGTCAGTATGGAAAATAAAATATTATGCGACTGTCGTTGCGAGCCAGTCACGTCCGCGGGCGGCGCCGCCAGTGAAAATTTCCGGCGCAGGAATCCGATGCGGACTCGCCGGCGCCCGCGGCGGGCCGTCGGCTTCAGACAATCCGTCTGAAACTGTTTTGTGGACAATGGCCGAAAATTTCAGTAGCGGTACTTGTATTAAGGGTTCCGTCATAACCTTGCTTGTACCAAGGGTTCTCAAGTTATGAGCCTGAACCCTTGCTTCTGAGTACTAAGACTTACTGATCAGTCAGCCGATCTGTCTCGGCCGACCCAATTGCCAGCCCCGGCCCCCCGCCAATAATACGGATCCCGTATAATACAATACGCCGGTTCTTGATGGCCAACGGCCCCGTGACCTGGAAAATTTGTTCACCGGAAAATTCGCGGTGTACTCGGTTCCTGACTAACAACGGGTGACTGCATCGTAAAATTCACTTGCATAACTTGAAGTGTTGCGCCTCAGTGGCACTTTCGTTGCCAGGCCTTCTTGATTGCAGATCCACTGTAAAAAACTCTAGTGAGCAAGTCATTGCAGTCATAAACTCGCGCAAGTAACGCACCTCTTTGAAGAGTCTTGAGCGGGCTGAGCACTTTCGAAGTTTGCTGCGTTACACGCATCCATCACCGCCACTGGCGCGAAATTCCGGCCTCAATTAACGCGTTCAATATTTGCCTTTCATAAAATGTCGCGCGAGCTTCTCTCTAGACAAAGTTGGGTTCCTCGCGAATACTTGCATTGTCTTTCGAGGGATGTTTGAATTTGCAGTTGTGTATGAGCACAGCTACTCCATAAGCGGCTGCAAAGACCAATCCACCATCTTCAATCACTACGGCGCGTGAGGCCATCGCTCGACTTTGAATCATGGCCGCATATATTGCGAGGTGCGTTTCTGTCACACTTGTTTTTTTCACTCTTTGGGCATCTCTCCTTCTCCAAAGATAGATACCACCAGGTGGTCGTGATCATCTTACCATCTTGTTGCCCATTGCATGGCAAACTCAGATGTCGCGTGTGTGAGTTGGGCTAAGGAAAGAACAACCACAACACCAGTGTGCAAGATAGAAGGCGGCTTCTACAACTGCTGCGGAATGGTCTCTTTCGCACCTTTCAGATAGCGTAATTTAGGTGTCTCTTCCGACATTTCACAGCCAATCAGCGGAACCTATTAACAAACGCATATACCCGACATGCATTCATGCACTTATGCATACACAAAACACAATATGCACACGCTATATACTCACAGGCACGCCGCCTCGATAGAACTAATATCATTCGCGGTTGTTGGCGCCGCTCCTTGGATCCTCGTGAACGCCGTGTGGGTTGAACTGCCCTCCTATGTGGATCGCCTCCCAGAAGGATACGAAATTGCCACTCGCCTCGCCCTCGCAGTTCAGTGCGCAAACGTCATCCCCTTTGCGTACGGATTCATTCCAATGCGATTGCGACCGCGCCTCGAAACAACAATACTTTCTCTTATGCTTGTTCTTGTCGTGCTTTGTGCGTGTGCGTCTTCGTGGTGGGATGCAACCGCACAAATCGCCTCGGGAGAGGCATCTGTCGCCCTCATCGTCATTACCTTTCTAGCGGGGGCGTGTGGGACGCTGTCAAATGTAACGCTTTGGCCGTACGTCTCTCGCTTTCGTCCGTCTGTAATGCTTGCGACCTCCGTTGGTGTGGGTCTCTCAAGCCTTGTGCCGAGCATTATGGGCATCGGCCAGCACCCTGGACCGCACGCGCGCTTCGCTACCGCGTCGTTCTTTGGCGCGATTTCTGGCGTTGCTGGCGTCTCCTTTGTGACTTTTTGTTGGGTTGTGTACTGGAAGAGAAATCTGCCTTCGCAAGGCGACAGCGAACACCCAAGTATTACCGCACCCTCTGACGGTGACTGCATGAAGAAAGAAGGAGACAATGCGGACATATGCACCCGACGCACGATCGACGACCCTGCCGCTGATCACGTGGACGGAGTGAGTGACGGACATCATCACACTGACGCAGGCGAGACGCATCCGCTTCTCAGCGACGCGTGCAACCAGAGACGCTCTCGCGGACAACACGGAGCAGATACAGACGCCCACAAGTGCGATCCCGGTGACAACATCGATCATGCGAATGGTTGTGGCGCAGTGTTTGTCGCCGCACGACGCGAGGCCTTTCCGCTTTGCATAATGGCATATGCATCGGTGCTCAACTTCTTTGTTCCATCGGTGATATCGTATCTCCCGTCGAGGATGGACAACGCGTCGGATGTTCTTCTCGCGTTGACAGTGTCTGGGATGATTGCAGGCACACTTGGACGCATTGCATGCCTATTTGCTTTTGCCTCAACGCCAAACGCCCACGATGAAATCGCACCCGAAGCACACCGCGTTGGTGCCAGTGGCAACCAAGTGTGCCCTAATCTCACATGCACGGGGGGAGATCAACGCTCCGCTGCACATGACGCAAACGCCCACTGCGGCTACTCACCACATTCGTCCGTTGCTGATATTTCGTCTCGCGATGCACTCATCGCAACGTCCGACTATGCGCGTCACTGCTCAACAAGTGTTGCTCCCGCGCGCGAGTCCAACTGTGGCTCGTTGGATTCCATTGCATCTGCCACAGTGGGACACTGCAACGAGGCCGCATACCGCCTCAGAGCTTTGCCGAAGAAATTGGTTGATGCTCCTACGTCTTCTCATGCATCCCAATCCGCACCGCATATACGGCGTCTTATCATGGCGCTCCCTCCAATCTGCGTGTGCGTACAGACGGCATCTTTTGCATTGCTTTTCGTGGGCGGGTATCCTCTCGGATTCTCTGCCATTCTGCTCGTGGGAGCATATGCGGTAGCTTCGGCGACTTTTGGATGCACCAGCACGCTTCTGTACAGGAGGGCAGTGCTTTTCAGTGGCGGATCGAGCGCGTCTGCCGAGGCCTCGTGCAGTCGTCTCGCCTTTGCTGAGCAAGCAGGCGCCACATTGGGCACCCTCGTTGCCTTCTTCCTCGTTCAATACGGTGTGATTCACTGAACTATGCGTCTGAAACGACGAAATATGATAAATATATGGTCCATTACAGGCATGCGGTTACAGACACAAGTCTTTTCTGAGCTAGTGCGGTACGTATGCGCGTATCCATTCACCGTATGAGTGGGTCCACAGCTGACAAGAAAATTGTCGACCATGTCAAGTGCATTCTTTCATAGAGCATGAACATGCCCAAACAAGATAGGGCAGATGGAGTGAAGCTATTTTAGATGATGTGTATTGAGATCAGCTGGATGCATTTTTCGACACACGTTGACCTGTTAACTACAAAGAGAGTGAAGAGGGAAAAGAATTGCAATGCAAAGCGCGAAAAGAGGCAGTCAGCAAATTTGAACTCGGATCATAACTGCATTACGAACAGCAAGGGAGAAAGCATGTGGGGGTCAGGCAATAATAGTTTTTTGTCCACAGAGATTTCAGTATTTGATAGTACATTTTGCAAGCATCATTCCCGCACATAATTCGCCACCAGAAACAAAACAAACAAGAACAAAACCATGCCAGCCATTTTACTCACCCAAACGCACATGTTCACAGGAATAAAAAGGGCTTCACATAGCTTTCCAATCCTACAACACTGAATTACATTACATCAGCAGGGAGTCTTCACTGGCAGCGGCCGAGCACAAACGGCAGTGACACGTGTGGCGGAGGATTAAACACCCCGGATGATACGCAAACATCCGGGCATAAACTAAATATTGCCGAGATTTCGCTAAGACCTTTTTAAACCACTCACTATGAAATTTCTATTGGGGAAGAAAAATCAACAAAATTCCAGCCAATGGGAGGCACCCAGTGCTATTAATAGACTGTGCAACCCCCGTTCATGGAGACCATATATAGTATACATACGCGCATTATGCTACTAATAAGGCATAAGTAAGTGCCGGCTTAATTCACCGATTGGTTCCCTCCTTCTCACCCTCCGCAGTTTGCATCGATGGTGACCGAATGCCGTTGTGTGACGACGTTCCGTGTTCCGTGTTCGCGAGGGTTGATTCGGCAGACACAGTGCGACTGATGTCTGCACGTTGTTCCGTTGTCAATAGACAGAGCGACAACGCTTGTTCTGTGTGCAAGAATTTATTTCTGCCTCGTTCTAGGTGGCACTTGTGTGTATGCTACGACGTATTTCGGTTTGGGGGGTGGTGCAACTCGCTTTTTCATAAGGGCTTATTCGAGTGAGAAACTGCGCATTGTGACAAACACATAAGCATTGTCACCTCCTTGCTCTTCCTGCCTCCGCCTCTGTCTCTACTTCCCTCTCTCGCTTCGGTTGCATTGTTTCGTATGGGATCCTGTTTCGTTCCTTGGTTGACACCTGTCGACACTTTCGACGGACTCAGTGCTTGAGGTATAACAGCACCTGCAAAGCTGCGTCCATCTAACTTCACCCCGTGTATGGGGTGTGCCGCTGTCGTGGCGTATTCGCAAGTATGGCGCCTGGTCGGTTGCTTGCGTGTCTTACAGTCTGGGCTGCATTAGCATGTGCTCTCTCTGCCGAAGGTACGTTTTTGCGTGCGCATCATGTCACATGACACGGGACTGTTGAGGAGACATTTGAAGTGTCCAAGTGCCGTGCCACTACTGTATTGTGTCTGTTTGATTGCTGTGCACGTGTGTATGTTGGTGAAATGCATTGGGCTTGTGTGCATTACATGCATTTGTCGTATTTGCATGACTAACACCGCGCGTACCTTCTCATCGTTCGACCAGATTTGACGGCATGCCCTGTTGGCTGTGACGGAAGCAACAGGAACGTCAGTGAGTGCTCCTGAAAAATTTCTGAAAAATTTCGGTTAATCTCTTGTCTTTTATGATTGCGCAACAGTTCTTGCCCTTTAATCTATGACCGACTGATTGCGAATCACTGACTTGAACTCCCACTATGTTCTGTATTACTGTGCGGAACTAAAATAAGTTTGTTCTGATCACTACCACAGGTGTGTTTATACCATCGGAAACATGGTCGGGGTATTTCTATTGTGGATTTCTTGGAGTGATTCCCTTGGTGAGTATATGAAACTTTTGCATGAATGTCCCGTGTTTGTCAGGTATCGTTTGTTTGTATTTGTGTTGGTGTATGTGTGGGTGGCTGAGATGCGTTCCTATAAACAGTATACATGTGTGTGTGTATGTATGTATGTATGTATGTATGTATGTATGTATGTATGTATGTATGTATGTATGTATGTATGTATGTATGT
>CALSCR010000019.1:0-12761 GCA_943704495.1 Pigoraptor chileana
CCTCCACCCTCCACCCTCCACCCTCCACCCTTTACCCTCCCTCTCCCACCACCGTCTGGCTCCGCAGAATGCAGCGGATGGCGCCCGACCGGCGGACCAAGATGGACCGGAACAAGGACCGCGACATTGGTGAGGCGATTGCGCTTGGCCTTCCCGCGGCGGGCGTTGGCCAGACGCAGGAGGCCCTCTACGATACACGCCTCTTCAACCAAAACAAGGGAATGGATGCCGGGTTCGGCGACGAGGACTCGTACAATGTCTACGATAAACCCCTCTTCAACAACAAGGATCCCGGCATTTACAGACCGAAGGTGTGTGCCTGCGTGCGGCTGCGTGTCTCTGGTCATCTGCGATACCTAGTGCCCAGTGACCAAATAGCGCACTCACTCTGTGCTCTTTTGTGTGTGTGTGTGTGTGTGTCTGTGTCTGTGTCTGTGTCTGTGTCTGTGTCTGCTTTTCTCCACAGACAAATGTTGACAACGAAATTTACGGCGACGATGTGGATGCGATTGTCAAGCGAACAGACCGTTTCCATGCCGACAAAGGCTTTCAGGGCGCTGATCCCGCGGGTGGGTTTCGCGTTTGCATTCCTGCACGCGCGATTTGAATCGTGCAAATTTCACATCCTCTCCTCAAAGCCGTGGCTGCTACCTTTAACTCATCTCTCGTATGGTGTGCGCCTGGCGCATTCCTGTTGTCATCATGCAGCCGCGGGACAAAAGCGCGACGGCCCCGTTCAGTTTGAGCGCGTGGAGGAGGAGGACATGTTCGGTCTGGACAAGTTTCTCACCGACGCAAAGCGGGGGAAGCGGCCGCTCGACGCAATCGGAAAGGGCACACTGCATGCGGGCGCATCGTGGGTGGCGCCCGTCGTGGTTGTGCGTTATTCAGTGGCGTGTTTTGTGATGCAATGGGTCTGAGCTGCAATGCGAGTGGAGGGAAATGTGTTGTCGTTTGTGTTGATATGCGTTGTTGTTGATTTTTTTAGCTTGTTCTGTTGTGTTGTGTGTTTAATACGGAAAAACTTGGTAGTTACCCTGGACTTGCATATTCTGTGTGAGAGAGTGTGTGTATTGGGTTGTATTGGGTTGTGCATCCCTAATATGTGTCCATCTGTCTTGTGTGCGCTTGCCTTTCGATGGCGTGTTTGTGCAGTGGCGCCGGTTCAACTGAAGGTCGCGGGGATCGCAAGATCAACTTTGACAAGTCTTCATCGCGCGACGACGAGCGCAGCAGCAAGCGCAGCCGACACGAATGAGATGTGCATGCAGCAAGACTGCTCCTGTGCTTTCCTTGTAAAACACGCTCGTGGTGTGCAGTTTAATGAATGTGATAGTCATTTAAGCTTAATTGCAATTTGTTGTGTTGTCTTTGGCATTGGTCACGTGGAAATAATCACGTGATCTCCCCAACAAAAACATTTTATGAGGAGTCTATTTCCGTCCTCAGTATGCGCTCAGTATGGGACGTGGCATTAGTAAGCCCACCCCTTCAATTTTGTCCATTGTAGCCACTCTGTGCCATTCACTCTCAGCACGGAAGATGCCCCGATTCAACGCAAGACGCGATCGCACACTCACACTACTCGCTCAATTCACTCGCAACGATACCACTGCTCGTTCTTGTCGCAAAGGGCTGCGGCGCTCTTTATAGAAGGCGCCAAGAAGCGAACCATTGTGTGTTGAATTTTTTGTGATTTCGAAACCCCCAATACTTTCAGGTTTGTGTCAGTGGTGAATTTGTGCAGCAATAAGCAATCCGCAAACCCATCCAAGCCCGCGGGGAGATTAGTTGACAGACGCGGCGGGGGCTTGAACCCCAGCCGTCCTCGTTTTCGCACTCGTTTCTTACTTTCTTCTCTGCCATCGCTCTGAGAATATGGCCGTGGCGAGGCGTGTTGGTCTGGCGCTGATTGCGTTCGTCGCGCTCGCCAACATGATATCAGCCGAAGGTGAGCTTCTATGTGGCTCTCCCATAGTTTCATTAAGTCTACGTTGTGTGTGTGTGGCTTTGTGGGGCTTTTAGTGGAGGTGTTTTTGTGTGCTGGTTTGTGTGTGTGCGCGCTCCCGCGGTCTCTGTTCTGATTTTGGTGACATCAGACGGAGGGAAGCTCCGGGAGACACATCTATGGTGTGCTTCTGGGTGTTGTTTGAATCGCAGCTTCCCGTGTGATGCGTGATGCCTCCCTGTGTCTCCCCAAAACAACCGCCTCGTTGTGACTCTCTCACTCTCCTAACATGCCCGCCCTCACTCATTCCTAACACACACACTATCTCTCTCTCTGCCTAATCATTTTGTGGAGTTCATGGGCACAGCGCCAAAGACACTGACTTGAATCCTATATCTCTGGCCCATCTCCGTCGCCTGTTTTCTTCCTCCCTTGCGTTTGGATTATTCGTCGTTCCGCTGTAATGCAGACGGGTGTCTCGTTTTGCACCCGAACATCCTCGATCCCTCCGTAACCGCTGTCAACAAATTGATTGGCACTGTGTACGAGGGGGCGACGGCTATACCGGCGACGATATCTACCTACTTAGTGTCGCCCGTTGAAGCGAAGAATTCGTTTGTTGCGGATACGGCGGGAGGCATCACGTACAAGGCGAGCGTCCCCGGTTTCGACGTCACAGACCCTGACGGCGATACGTATACGCTGGGTGCGAGTGCATCGCGCAGTGTGCGTATCACACTAACCTCCCCAAAATGCACAGCGACGGTGACCCTCTTCATCATTGGTGGGTCACGTGTGGTATGTTGGGAGGGAATACGATCGCAATCTTGTATCCATTGCTGTCATCCAGCGTATTCTGCCCACCAACTCTCAATGTGTGGACTGTTTGAGAAGGGGAGGTAATGACTTGGAGAGATGTAGAATTCAAGCGGGCTCACATTTGCGCTTTGCACATGGCCCAGACATCCTGCGTGGCAGCCTCTGTGTGTGTGTGTGTGTGTGTGTGTGTGTATGAGTGCCTTGTTTTTGCTTTACCAAACAACACCGCCAACAACCCTTGTTCCCGTCGATCGTCGGTCTTATGTGCATGCTCACACACATCATGCATGCACCACTCTTTTGTTGCCTGTGCGGTCAATCAGGCACCGACTACCGGATCTTCCCTTTCGACCTCGGCTTCATTGCGACCAGGGCGAATCAAGCCCTCACTTTTAACCTTGTTGTGCAGCAGTATGGGGCGGCTGCCGGCTCTTATGTTAATATGCCTGCCTCTACTTTCGGGTACAACTACTACTTTCGCTTTAATGGCCAAAAGTATACGCCGAATGACGCCATCAAAACGCCCGTGACTTTAACGGGGCCGGCCTCATATACATTTCCAGGCTATGTCACATACGAGATGTATTTTTACCGCGATGGCTTTTCCGATTCCCTTCTCTGCGTATTCCCCCTGCGCGTGTGGATGACAGGTGCGTCCTGGGTTCAGTTGGGTTGCTTGGGGCTGGGGCTGGGCCAACAAGCTAATTGGCCCTTTTTAGTTGCGTGGGTGCTTGCCTGTCATGTGTGCCTGTGGGATGTAACACATCAGCAATGTGTCCACTCTTTAACCACGCATGCCTTTTGTGGCGATATGTGCTTCCCGCAACACCACTTACTCACGCTCACCCGCTTTTTCAAACACACATAAACACATGGACATGATCACACAAACACAAACACAAACACAAACAAACAACATACCAAAAACCAATTTTAACTTCAAACCAACGAACCAACGAACAATACACACACACGTAAACATTGTGAAACAGCCCTGCGTTCAAACAACATCAACAAGGTCACTCCGATTGCTCTCTTTCCCTCGGATCTGCTCACGCAACTCCCGGCGATTGGCCCGAAGACGCCCACGGACTACACAACAGGTGTCACGTGCACCATCCTGAACAGCTTTCCGACGGACTCGACCAAGTTCAAGACCGATGCGACAGGTTCGATCACACGCGTCAGTGCGTCTGATCTTCCCATCACGCCGATCTCACAACCGTACATGAATGAGCTCCAGTGCAAGAAGGGGCCTGCATTGCAGGGATCCCTGCTGCAACTCACATATGTGTTTGGTGGGTTGCTTGTTTGCTGCTGCCATTGCTTTGTGCGTGCTTATGTGTGGGTGTGTGCGTCCGTGGGTATAGCGTCTTGCTGTGAGTCTGGGATGCATAGAGAGAGAGAGAGAGAGAGAGAGATGTTGGATTTATGTCAGTGCGCTTCGCCCATGGACTCTGCAGATAATCGGCACTGCGCAGAATGCCTAAACTTTTCTTGAACTCCCCCCTCCCCCTCCTTTCAACACACACACACACACACACACACACACAGACTTGGAATTCGACGATGTGCAGTCGAGTACTCTGACAGTGCGTGCCAACACATACACAATGCCCGAATCGGCGCCCACGGCCACGTCGCCAATATCGTATCCCCTGGGCACCCTTCTACCCATCGGATTCCGCCTTAAGGACGGCGCGTCGTCATATGTGCCCCTCAGCTCATACAAAATTGACTTTGTGAATGCGGCGTCGCCGTGCGAGAAAGACCTCACCTTCTGCGGCGCGCGGTACTTTGCGGCGGTGAAGGGCTCGGCTGCGTGGCAAGTGTCCACGATCCAAACAGATCTTGACTTTGAGCCCGTCGGGTCTCCCCCCGGATGGGACGGCAACTACAAGCTCCCGGTGGCGGCGAGCAGCCCGACGGGCACGCACGAGTCGATTGCGTTTACGCTGCAGCGCCTGAGCACATACAACATCAAGCTCACTGATGTTGACGAGCCGCCGACGTTGCTCGTCTTCAATCAGACGGCTGCGATTGTGGAGACCGTCGCAGGGGACGACCCCATCCGCACGCTCGGAGTGTTGACGGCAGAGGATCTGGATGCGGTGGACGTGGGAAAACAGACATTTACGCTGACATCGCACACATATCCGACGTTTGGTGCGCTGTCGCTGTCGGTCGTGAACGGCGCGGTGCTGCTGCTGGCGTCGGCGCCCCTCGACTACGAAAGGACGTCGGGTGGCTCAATTACGCTTACTGTTAACATCGCGGCTAGATCACGCACGACGCTGCAGACGTCGTTTAATATTATTAATGCGAACGAAAAGCCAACGAGTATCACGCGCACGGTTGTGGTTGCCACGATCAATGAGAACGCGTGAGTGCTGTTTCACTGTTGTTGATGCTTGTGGTGATGCTGATGTGGTTTGTGGCTGTGTGGGGGATACATGGATGAAAGTGTGCGCGGGTATTATCAGAATGCATATGCAGGGCAATCGTACAAATGGCGCTGTTCTTTTGTTGACCTGTTGGAATCTCTTCCTCACACACATACACACACACACACACACACACACACACACACACACACACACACACACACACACACACACACACACATACGCACATACACACACACACACACACACGCACACGCACACACATACACACACACATACATATACACACACACACCCCACACACACACAGTGCCGCCTTGAAGGTCGCCCAACTGACAATGGTGGATCCCGACGGAGCGTGCTCCGAGTACTTTTGCACAACGGCGCCGGTGTTTCAGATAACCAGCGGAGGCAATTTCTTCACTGTCGATGGCACGGGCGCGCTCTCCACCTCCGGCCCGCTCGACTATGAGACGACGCCGACCGTAAGCGTCACGCTGACGGTAACCGACGGCGGCGGCCTCACATCCGATCCCGTGACCTTCACTTACACCGTGAATGACCTCAACGACCCGCCCAAAAACATCCATTTGGAGTCGGTGTCGGGGCAGGCGTCGTTCCCGGAGAATTCCGTCGGCGGCGTTGTGATTGGGCAGATTGTGGCGGACGACCAGGATGCAAAGGACAAGACGCTCACTTACACAGTCGTCCTCGGCACTCCCGCCAAATTCGAGTTTGTGGCAAGCACGCGCACTCTGCGCACTCTTGCAGGCGTCACATACGACTTTGAGGCTGCAGATCTGAAAACGGACAGTGGACAGCGTGGTTACTTGATTTCGGTGACTGCGAAGGACACAAGCAACGCATCTATTCAGAAAGATCTTCTCATTCCCATGACAAGTGAGAAACAATACGCTTGCGTGCCCATGCATTGGTATTATGTGCATGTAGGCGTGAATGCACGCATATGTATAATTATATGTGTATATATATTGCATTGGTATTATGTACATGCACGCACATACACACACATACACACACATACATATATATATATATGCATTGGCATTATATACGTTCAGGCACGTCTGCACGCACATACACTTGCGCGCGTGTTCATCCCATCTGCGCCGCATGGTCACACCAATATGGCTGTTGGGGTCCTTGTTTCAGCCGACTTATGTGTGACAGACCACACTTGCTGACCCTTCTGCCACACACACACACACACACACACACACACACACACACACACCAGACGTGGATGAACCGTCGACGGGCGTCACCTTCCAACTCAGTTCTGCCGCAGTGATCCAGGACGACGCGCCCGTGGGCTATTCGCTGGGATTTGTATACTGTATCGACCCCGACTGCAAGTGCGCACCCAACACATTCTGCCGAGAGTGCGGCGTCTCCCCTCAGATGGACGCGAGCGACAAAAATAACCGCCAGATTGCGTTCCGGGGCGACAACGAGCTCTTTGTTGCCTCGAAGCTCACAGCGGGAGCCATTACCGCCCGCGTGAAGTGCGTCGACTCTGCAAATGAGCCCGCTTTTGACGTAAAGTTCAATGTAAAGGGTACGTGGGGTGTCTCTGCAAGGTCTCTGTTTGGGGTGGTCACGGCTCTTTGAATGGGCTGCATCCCACTGCACATGTGTACTGCTGCGCATCGCGTGCGTATGTGTGCCTGCGTGTGTAGTGTGTTTGTGTCTTCTGTGTATGCGTATTTTTATTTGCCAGTATGTATGTGTGCACTCTCTTGATCATCAAGACTAATCGTAGTCGATAGCACGTGGCCGTCTGATGTTGCGCACAACTGACCATGGAATCTATCCTCATTGCTCTGTGTGCGCCCATCTGTTGTGTGTGGCCCATGCTCGTCTTGTGATTTTCTTTTTCATGTGTGGTATGCCTGTGTGTGTGTGTGCGTGTTTGTGTGTTTGTGTGTTTTGTGTGTCTACAGATGTGAACGACGCACCCACGGGCATCTCCTTCCAGAGTCCCAATCCCTCTGTGAACGAAAACACGAAGAATGTGATGATTGGACGCCTGACCACTGCGGACCCGGATGTCGGCAACACCTTCACATACAGCATTGGGCAGGTCGCCGCGAGCGACCCAGCCAACAATAACGTCGTGTCGGACGAGCAGGCAAAATACGGCGCAATGCTGCAGTTGCGCAACGGCAACGAGCTGTGGGTGAAGGACGCGGACACGAGCAAGTTCAACTTTGAACCAAAGCCCCTCATCACCGTGCGCATCTCGACGACGGACAGCGGGTCCCCGGGGTACACGCGGCAGTTTGACGTCAAGTTTGCAATCAACGGTGGGCGTGTGTTGTGCTTATTGCGATGGTTGCAATCTCTGTTTCTGTCTATTGCCACCCACTGTCTGTGCCGTTGCCCTACCCAGTGTGCAGTACATCGTGTTGTTTGTGTGCGTCTATGATGTTCGGCATCTCACTCAACGACGCTGTGTGATTGTGTGTGTGTGTGCGATTGTGTGCGTGCGCGCGCGCGTGTGTGTATATATTTCTTGTCTTGTCGTCTTCTCACACATGCAGACATGCCTGAGCAATCGACCGGCATGGAGCTTCGCGGAAACCTCGTTTCGGAAAATTCAAAGGAAGGCACTCCGATTGGAGAGCTCTCGACAACAGATGAGGACTTTTTCGACACGTTCACGTACACTGTGACGGATACGGCCAATTTCAAGACTGCTCCGGGTAGCGCCATTCTCATGGTCGGCTCCAGCCAAAAGTTTCTCGGAAAATCGTCCATTGACGTCGTGGTTACATCCAGCGACGGCACTTACACCTTCTCCAAGACGTTTACTATTCTCGTGCTGAGTGAGTGCTGCGTGTATGTAATATATATATATATGTGTGTGTGTGTGTGATGTGATGTGATGTGATGTGATGTGATGTGATGTGATGTGATGTGATGTGATGTGATGTTGATGTGGTGTGATGGATGGGATGGGATGTGGTTCTTGCACTCAGGCACTCTATGTGTCAGGCTATGTAGCTGTACGTGGTGTGTGGTGCCACTGCTTCCACATACTGACACACACATTTCTTTCCTATCTCTGCACGCATACACACGCATCCTCACCTACGTCACCCACATCCGCAGACGTCAACAAGCCGCCGATTGCAATGTATCCGTCGTCGTTCACGGTGCCGGAGAACTCGCCTGTCGGGACAAAGGTGTTTGGGCCCAGCAAGGACAAGTCAGTCACGACTTCTGCGCTCTCTGCCGACGATCCCGACATAGCAGACGGGCACACGTTTGAGCTTGTGCAGGACGCGGGAGGCCTCTTCACCATCACCAACGGCGCGCTGGTGGTGGCACGTGACGGGCAGCTCGACTTTGAGTCTGTGGTGAAATCGTATGCGATTGCGATCACGGCCACCGACAACGGCACGCCCTCGCGCAGTCTGACGGTGCCAATGGTCGTTACTGTGACCAGTGGGTGTCTGGACACAATGCTACACACACATGCATGCACGCATACATGCACATTATACACATACATGCACACTTATGCGATGTGAGCATACGGCTTCTATGCTGCTGTGTCATTCGAGTCTGTATCACGTGGTTGTGTGTTTGCACGTGGCTGTTGGCTGTTGAATTTGATGAAGCATATGCATAGTACGCACTTTCTCACAATCGCAATCATCACCATCACAAACGTAAACACAAACACACGCACATCTCACGTGACCCCGCAGACGTCAACGAACCGCCCCGCCTCATATCGCTGTCGGCACTGCGCATCAAGGAGAATTCTCCCGCGGGCACCGCAATCGGCGACTTTTCAGCGACGGATCCCGAGGGTGACGTCATGTCCTTCACGCTGGATCAGGCCTCCCTCGATCTCAAGAAATTTGTGATTGACTCGACAACAGTTCCCGGGACATACACACTCCGTCTTGCGCCCGGTGCCTCTGTGGACTACGAGACGACGCCCGATCCATACGTCATTGCTGTGATTGCTAACGATGGGCATCCGGGGGGGACTGCGACGGAAACATTCCGCATCACCGTCGATGGTGCGTGTGTGCGTGTGTGTGTTTGGTCTCATTTGTGGAGCGGGAATCGTTCCATTTCCCCCCTCATGTCTTAATCATTTGTGTGCTAAAGGGGCGGACTTAATGAGACCCCATCACCCAATGCGGGCGCTGTGACTGTATGGCTTGGATATCGACACGGTCACTCACCTTCCCATGAATGCCGCCCGTGTGTCACTGCCTGTCACCGTCGCAGACGTCAACGAGAGTCCCACGATCATCTCTATGGACTCGAGTGCGGTGGCGGAGAATTCTCCAACGGACACTGTGGTCGGAGTGTTTTCAACCGCCGATCCCGATGTTGGGCAGGTGCGCGCAGCAGCGAACCCACACGCATGCATTTTACTCATGCTCTCTCCAACTTTCTCTCCCTTCTCTCTTATGGGGTCATGAGCGCAGCGCCTGAGATACTGACTGGAATCCGATATAATCCTATATCTCTCCGTCTCACTTTATCTCGCACTTTACACACATATGTGGCTCTTTGAGCCTTCATATCTCTGGTTTGTACGTTTGTGTTGCGCTGTGTCTTGGGAATGTCTGTGGTTTTTGCTGTGGGTATGTTCTGTGCCACCCTCGCATTCACGATTGTTTGTTCATCACTGGTCTCGTTAATTTATTGTGTGTCTGCATTGTGTGTGTCTGCATTGTGTGTGTCTGACTCCCATCGCATCCTCACCCCACACCATCACGTGACTTATCGCGTCCTCGCCCCTTGCCGTCACGTGACGCCCTCTCACAGCGCTTCACATATGTGCTGCTGAGTGCGCTCCCTCTCGGAAGCAACGGCAAGTCGCAGTTTGCAATCAACTCAAACCGCCTCGTCGTCGCCGTCGGTGCAACGCTGGACTACGAGCAGAGGGTCAGTGCAGCAGTCAAATTGCAGTCAAGTTACATTCCTCCTCTGTTGGATGCTCATTGTGTGTGTGTGTCCTGTTGTCTTGTCTTGTGCCGTGCAATGTGTGTACGTGCGTCTTTGTGTGTGTCCTGTGTGAATGTTGTATCCATCCTCATCTGCACATCAAAGCGCATACTCACACACACCCACTCCATGGCTGCACAAACCACGCAGAGCAATTATACGATTTCCGTGAAAAGCACCGACAACGGCATTCCGGCACAGCAGACGAGCGGTACCTTCACAATCTTCATCCGGGACGTCAATGAGGTGGGCTGAATGTGCTCCTGTGCTGTGTGTCCTATGTCCTGTGTGGCTGTGCCGTGTGTGCATGCTTGTCTCCTGCTTGTTGTTGGTCTTAATACATTTATTTGCTCTTGTTTGGCCTTCCTTGATTGTATGTTGGATGAAACCCGACAACGCCGCTTACACACACACACACACGCCGTCGCTTCTCTTCCACCGCAGTCTCCCGTCATCGACGTGAAGCAGGTGCTTATCATTGACGAGAACTCTGTGCGCGATGGCATCGTGGGCACGCTCGCTGCGGTGGATCCCGACGGCGACACCAATCTCCAGTTCCGCGTGAACAGTGGCGGATCGGGGTTCTTCTACGTCCTCGGCAAAAATCAGCTCGCGGTCGCACGCCCTGGCCTGGACTTTGAGTCGTCCACCCGCTCATACCAGATCGTTGTGTACTGCTCCGACAGCGGCACTCCCACGCGCGATGCCCTGTCGACGCTGACGGTGAGCGTGCGGGACGTCAACGAAGCCCCGACTGACCTCACTGTGAACCAACGTGTGGTGTCTGAGGTGGATGAGGGGCTTGGCGTTGCGCCGGCGCCGGTGCTAGTGGACTACATTTCAGTGGCCGACCAGGACTTCAACGAGGTGCATGCCATCACAATCGACTACACGGAGCCCACAACACTCGCGGCGTGCAAGGTGTTTGTCGTGGCAGGCACTCCAAAGGCTCTCTATCTCGACGCAAACAAGCCCCTCGACTACGAGAAGCTGCCGGCAAACGACAAGACGTGCGTTCTCAAGATGACTGCTGTGGATCGCGACGGCGCTGGCTTTGCTGTCAGCCGCCTGATCACCGTGACGGTGCAGGACCTCAACGAGGCCCCCACCGACATCAAGCCCAAGTTCAACACGACGATTCCAGAGACACTCACCGTCGGAACCACACTCGGCGACTTTGACGTTGTTGATCCCGATGCCGCGCAGACGTTTACGCTGACGTCTTCTGGCGGGAGGAGCATTCCCGTGGCGGTGATTGAAAACAAGATGCGCGTGATCCTGCCACTCGACTTTGAGACGCTGCCGTCGTTCACACTGCGGGTGCGCGTGGCCGATCAGGGCTTGCGGTTTTACGAGAAGGACATTGTCTTTACTGTGCTCGGTGGGTGATGCCTAAGCCCTAACCACACCCCAGTCTACCCTAACCCTAACACCAATGGCGCCTGCATTTCTCGTGTTATCGCTCTGTGTGACATGTCGTGTTGGTGGTCGCTTGTCACTGCCCTCGTTCGTGTGCTGTTATTTAGGGTGTTGTGTTGCGGTGTGTGTTCCCCGTTGCTCAAACGAACGGACCCCTCATTTCCATTTTGGGAAACCGCAGACCGCAACGAGCCTCCTTCGGACATTGTCCCGACCTTTGTGGACATTTCGGAGGAAGCTGCGGTTGGATTTCGCGTGGGCTCCCTGCGCGTGGTGGACCCGGATGTGGGCGACACGCACACGCTCAACCTCACCAACAGCGCTCAGAGCCGCTTCAGGCTCGAGAACGGCCAAATTTACGTGAATCGCGCTCTGCTCGGCGACGGCGGAACTAATTTTACGATTGGTGTTACGGCCACGGACAAGGAGGGGCAGATGTATGTGGCGAGCCTCATCATTCCCGTGATAGGTGGGTTTGTGTGTGCTATGTGTGTGTCTGATTGTGTGTGTCTGATCTGTCTGGTTTGTTGTGTGTGGGCATCAAGTGCACGCACTCCCGCACACACACACACACGCACATACACACACACACATGCACACACTCTCACACACACACACACATGCACACACTCGCACTCACACGCCTGCACCAGCAGTATTTGCACTGACACAGTCAACAACCCAATTCCACCCAAACCTCGCGTCGCATGCTGTCTCGTGCATGCAGATGTGAACCAGGCCCCCAACGACATACAGCTGTCGATTGCTGAGCTGCTCGAGAACAGCGACCCCGGATACATTGTGGGCGAGTTTTCGGTGCAGGACATTGACAAGCTGCAGACGCATACGCTTGTTCTGACGGACGATGGCCGGGGCAGCTTCCGGATTGTGGGCAAGGAGCTCGTTGTTGCGGCAGGCAGCAAGATGGACTACGAGGCGACGCCGACCATTTCGATCACGGTGAAGGCCACAGACAACGATCCTGTGCGGCCGCTGTCGTTCACCAAGACATTTGCCGTCGCGCTCGGCGGTGGGTGTGATGCCATGGTCATGTGATGTCACGGGACGTGGTGTATTCAGTGCGTGGATATCCGTCTGCTCTTTGTATTCCGTGGGCGTGGGCATCTTTTTCTCTCCCACTCTCTCTCTCTCTCTCTCTCTCCTTCCGTCCC
>CALSCR010000024.1:0-18429 GCA_943704495.1 Pigoraptor chileana
CCAACGACTTCCCCCTCGACAAAGCAGTCGATCTCCGATGCCTTCATTCAATTTCTTCTCGAGCAATCACAGCCATCGTCTGGATCCGCAAGCACACATCCGTCCAACACACAGCTTGGCAGAAAGACATCCATTCCGTCGCCTGCGCAGAACGGCCCAGCGTCGCAGTCGACAGTGAGTGCGGCCGGTGGCAGTGGAAGCTGCGGCGCAGTGGAGGTCGATTCCCCGCCCCCGCCGGTGGATGTACTCCCGCCCCCATCTGCCGTCATTGTCCTTCCACACGATTGAGTACAGCGTGGACGTAAAAAGGGAATATATATCAATACTTTTTGATGCTGAATCAATGCTTCAGGGATCTGTGCATGTCACGTGAGCGTGAGTCTTAGATCTATCACTAATTGCGAGATCTCGGAATAATTTGAATTTTGTTTTCTCCATACATAATATTAGAGCCTTTTTCTCCATAGTGAAGGACTGGTTTCCAAGGCTCTGATTGGAATTTGAAACAATCAGTTGTGAAACATTACAACGACAGAGACGATGCTCTCGCAACATAAACGCATAATCTCATTCACTCGACTTCAGAAAAGCTGCAAGGAAAGTAGCGACTTGCTTGTCGCAACTTGAGAACACTCTTCTTTATTGGCATTTCCTTGCCCATCTGCATCGGCGGTTGCATTTTCCGTGTCTGTGTGGCGCAACATACGTTGTGTGTCTGTAAAATCGGCGGCCAGGTGGGGACCCGCACGTGAACCCTGTCGACTGCTCCCATTGCTGGCTATTGGATATCTCAAGTGGCTCGCCCCTGCGTGGGCTTCATCAAGTCTTTCTCTCCACATATATATATTACGGGCGTAATTGCGCATCGGAAAAGACGCGAGGATGAATCGCACGGCTTCCGCCTCGAATTCTCGTCCGACGAGCGCAGTTGCCCGCGCAATGCAGGCGTCGAGCGGCATCTCGCAGGGGTATTCTTCTTCTACGACCCTCACAAAGCAGTCGTCGCGGGAAGATGTGCTTTCGCGGCAAAGCAATCTCGGGAGTAATTCGCGATCGGGCTCTACATCCAACCTCACCGCCACGTACAATGCTCGAGAGTACGACAGCGGCATCTCGTCTCGCCCACAATCGCAGTCACAGTCACGTGGCGGACAGTCGCAGCCGCAGTCACAGTCGCAGTCACGAGCGGGCGATTACGGTAACCAGTATGACTCGCGGTCACAGACAGCGTCGAGGGCATCGGTGCGGTCGGCACAGGAGGATGTGTCGGCGGCAAGCTCAAAGGCCTACCTCGGCGACCTCATGCCCTGCAGTGTGTGCGGGCGAAACTTCAACCCGACAGTTCTCGTGAGTGTCCTTCCAGATGGGATATGGAGATGGAGTGTGTCAACTGATATGGAGATGGAGTGTGTCAACTGATATGGAGATGGAGTGTGTCAACTTAGTTGCGCACGTTGTGTCTCCCCTTTGGAAGTAGTCGATTCGCACAGCGATAATGTCAAAACAGCAAGAGTGTTGCAAGCGCATGGAATCTCAATGTGTATCGGCTCTCTCTCTTTCTCTCTCTCGCGATTAAAAACACGCACGGTTTGCAGGAGAGGCACGAGCCTGTGTGTGCCAAGGTTGCTGCAAAGAAGCGAAAGGTGTTCGACTCGAAGAAGCATCGCGTTGCAGGCACAGATGCGGAAAAATATGTGGGAAAGCCGGAGTCTGCAGCGTCGGTTGCTGCGGCGGCAAAAAAGAATGCGGTGGGTTGATTGGTATTATATAATAGGGCTCTTTGCACTTATTGGCACTTGATACATCGGTATATAGAGCGCGCGAGAACAACACACACACACACACACACACACACACATATATATGTATATATATACATACATACATACATACACACCTTCACACACGCATACATGCAAATGAAATGTAACTTGGATGGACGAAAAATCTCCATGTCTTTGAAAATTGCCGCTCTCTGTTGTGTGTGTGTTCGGCTACATTCACCGCGCGCACATCATACAGGCTGTTATGGAGAAGCTGGGTCTCGTCTGATTACAATATCACTCTTTACTCATACTATTCATAATGCCACATTTCCTCCACCATACACCACAAAACAACACACAACTACTTTCTGCCGGCCCTCCACATCCCACTCCGCTTACACAGGCACGTAGTGGCGCACCCGCAAAAAAGGGCGGCGATTGGCGGCGCAAGCACGAGGAATTTATCCGTCTCGTGCGATCTGCGCGCCAGGCAACAGCCATTGTCAAAGCCGGCGGAAATCTCGCCGATCTCCCTCCCCCGCCCCCATCGGAAAATCCAGACTACGTTCAGTGTCCTTACTGCGACCGTCGCTTCAGCGAAAACGCGGCCGATCGCCACATTCCGTTTTGCAAGGAGCAGTCGTCACGGGTCCCGCGCACCGCGCAAAATGGCGTCAAATCGCAAAAAGAGCGCCTCGAATCGCAAAAAGTATACACAAAAACACCCGGGAAGACAGCTGCAGCTGCTGCGGCTGCGTCGGGTGCGCGACGGCCGAGTGCGGGTGGTGAAAAGCAGGCGACGGCGGGGTCTGCAGCACGCCCGCCAAACGGCGCGAGCGCAAAGGGCGTGTCGTCCGTGGACAAGAACGAGAGCCCGCGGGATCGCCCGATGGACAAGACAATGACTGTGAAGAGTGCAAGTGGAGCTCCTGTGCGCCGCACATCTGAAACAGAACGCCCCCTGAAGGCGTCGAGTGCGGACATTTATCGGCAGGCGGTGGAAGACCCCGCGGCATACGAACAGCCGCCGCCGCAGAAGACCGCCGCGCGGCCGACGCAGGCGTCGCAGCAGGCGTCGCAACAGCGCACGGCGGGGGCGTCATATGCGAGTGGTGGTGGTGGTGGTAGTGCCGGGGCTGGTGGACACTCGGCGTCGTCGGCGGGGCGTGGGCGTGGCAAGTTCTGCTTTGAGTGCGGGTCGCAATATCCCGTTGAAAGCGCGAAATTTTGTTCGGATTGTGGTACCCGCCGTGTTTGATGTGTCGTATTATGGAGTGTTCTCCGTTGACACACACACACACACACACACACTCGAACGCAACCCAACACACACGGCACGTGCACGTACACACACACGCACAACACCAGACGATTATGCACATAGACGCGGACATTGTTGTGTTTCGCGCACCCTGGCGGTGCTCTCTATGGGCTGCTCTTCTGTGCATTGCGCCATTCGCACAGCGTTTGTCTCTTTCGAGTTGCAGTTATCGCGGAACTGGATATGATGCATCATAAAATAGCACATGACGGAATTAAATAATCACAACAAAACCGCCGAGGAATCTGCGTCCCTGTCGACCGCCTGATACTTTGTGATGTAAGATCACTATCGCATTTTGCCTGTGTTCTCTCAAGAAATACGGGGTGGAACTCACAACCCAAGCGTGAGCATGAACCTATGGCAGTTTTGCGCTTTGTTGAGTCTGCCTGACTATCCCACGGGATCGCTTCTTCAAACGCATAGTCTCAGGAGCGATACATTCAAAGGAAAGAAACGCGGATGTATTGCAAAGAAAAGAGTCAAAAAAAAGCAGTGAAGCGCCAGCTTGTGCGTCGTTCACTGTCGAAACGGGAAACTCGCCGACCCAAAGACCACATATGACCTTACACGGCGGGCGCGGTGAGCCTGAGAATAACCGAGCCGTGCGGCGGAAGAGTGACGGAGTAGTTTCCGCCGAGCGTGCCGATGTCGGTCTTGGCAAAGAGGTCACGTGCAGTGGGGGATGTGAGGGGAATGCCGCACGACACGAAGTCCACCTGCAGCCCGCCCGATTAGACAGTCACAACGAGGAGGAAATGAAGCAGAGAGAGCAGATTGTATAAGTTGGTGCTTGGTAACAAGAAAGACGGATGACGAAGAGAAAACAGATTGCATAAATGGGAACAAGGGAGAGGGAGATGCAGGACAGATGAAGGCGTTCTTATTAGACGATGTGCAATGGACTGCAGAGAGTAGAATTGCGCGAAAGGGCGGATCAACGCAGAGTATGAAATTAGAATAAAAACCGAGAACATCAGAGGCTGCACACACCGTTCCAGAGACCGCCGCATCACCGCTGTTGTAAAAGGCGACGGCGTAGTCGAAGTTCTTCAGGGGACGAACCTGGCGAGTGGCATATGCCCCACACACAAACATACAATAAATCACGAAACACCCATAGGAACAGAGGCATTATTAGTTCATACTGATCGACATACAACGATTGGGCACAGACCAAGTACGATTCACCATTGGCACATTGAAAATGAGACGAAAAAGGGACCCACCCAGACTTCCAGTGTGCCATTTACGCAAGTACGGCGGCCCTGGATGCCCAGCGGATCTTGGTTCACAGCTGGCAGAGGTACGCAGGGATAGAGTGTGTGAGAAAGCGTGTATTATGTGTGTGTGAGAGTGTTGAGTGGGGAGAGGATGAGGGGGGGATCCGAGACTAGTATTCACTGGCGAGTCGACAATGCGAAACAAAACTGGGCGCATGTGCTCACGAATACCGAGGAGTGCACAAAAGACGCCGACCAGTTATTAAAAACACTACAAAAGGCAAAAAGAACCAAAGCACGACAATCGTCCTGGCCTGAACAACAAAATCACCACCTACACACCAATGACTTCCTTGTTGAGGAGAATGTCACGTGCCCAGGTCGAAATGTTCCTGAGGTCATTGCTCATGATCATGGGCGATGCTGTACTCACAGTGTGTGTGTGTGTGTGTGTGTGTGTGTATGTGTGTGTGTGTGTGTGTGTGTGTGTATGTGTGTGTTTGTGTGCGTGTGCGTGTGCGTGTATGTGTTTGAGTAATTGCGTAATTCCGTGAGTGTCTGGTCAGTTCCATACTTTAACCATATATCCACACTCTGGCACATGGCATATGCATAATGGGAAGCGCTTCGGCAGTATGCAAATCAACATCTGTTTTCCTGCACACACTATTATTAATGGTGTCGCATTGTGCACGCACAAAGATATCCACATGATGGCCCACCGATGATCGCCCAAATTGCCATTTGCGTCTTGGACTCCTCCTCATTGAGACCAAAGTTGCCAATTATGAGCATGTCCGCATCGTTGAATGCGCCGGGCTGGTCGCGTTATTTCCATTTACGGACGAAAACGTGTCGCATTTTTCCATTTAAAGGCATGCGTGGGAGAGCGAGACAAACGAAAAAAGGTGGCAAAAAACAGAAAACGAATTCACGTCAACGGAGGAGCAAATGGATAGATACGCAAACATGTAACTGAAGAGTGCAAGGATGAGAAATACAGAGCAGGCACCAACAGCGGCAACACACTCCCTCGCCCCTCTCCAAACACACAATTACACATATACATAATCAATCACAAAATACTTACTCAGAATATACGAGTACTGTGCATACTAAGTGCGTACTGTGCGTACTGAGTGCGTATATACTGTATACATATACTAAACAGATAAATATATACATATGTACATGCATACATGTGTATGTGTGTGTGTGCGTGTGTGTACCAAACAACAGTCTAAACAACAGCCAGTTGATGTGTCCATGTGTGACAGCAGCGTCGGTGCACCACGTGACCGACCCACCCGCGCGACGGATGCAAGCTGGTCCTGGGTGTCGCCCCAGAACTTGATGATGCTGTGCACGCTCGCCCACGTGTCCTCGATGTCATCAAACACACGCCATATGTTGCAGTATGCCGCCACCTGTTGTTATTGTTGTGAATGGGTGTTGATTTTGTTGATATTGTTGTATTGCAGTTTTGTTTTGGGTCAGATGGTGATGTTTGGGTTGGGGGGTGCGTTAGCGGCAGGTGTATGAAGGGCGGTGGTTAAATCATATCAGCGCAATGTGTGCATCATATCGTGGAGACAATCTTCTCTGCACACACACACAGCGAGACGGACACATTTGGACACCGACAAACATTACATAACAAAAAGAGTGCGAGTGACCCTATGGACCACACGATTCCCACAAGTGAAACACAGCACGTGCCTGCTCAAGGTTCATGGAGTTGACAGAGAAATAGCGCACGTAATCCGGCCAACTGCACGAGTAGAGAACTTTGCGTCCCGATTCAGCGAGAAACTGGCCCATGCTGCGTGTGCGCACATAGATGAATGATGCGATTCAGACGTGGGAGAGCGGTGCACCAACATGCTTCACAAAAAAGAAACACCCGTGAGCATATGAATAAACACGGGCCCAATATCCACACATACGCACATATACACAGGCAAACACCCACAGACACACACTCACACAATAACCATGCACATACACCCATATACATGCACACATAGACACATCACGCACACACGCGTTATCCAGAACAAACGTATAAACGCACATCCACACACGTTGACACATGTACAACACACACACACAAGCACACACACACACACACACACACATACCGAGGGTAGCCGAGTGTCATATCCTTGATTTCAGAGTTGCATCCGTCAAATTTGAGGGCGTCGACATCCCACGACGCAAATGTCTCTGCGTCAATCTTGAGATAGTTTTCGCTTCCGGGGTATCCAGCACATGTCATCGTGCCAAAGTCCTCGTAAATGCCGAGTTTGAGTCCCTGCGTCGGTTCATTACACACGAAATGCACTAAGTATTGAAGGCTAAACAGACAGCAAATGTCAATCGTACTCGTTCTATCGGGCGAAACAGTGATAATGCATGTGTCACGTGAGAGTGAGAGGTCAGAGGCAGTAGACGAGGGAGGGTAGACGACGGAGGGCAGGTGCATGGAGGACTAGAAGAGCCAAAAGAACTTACACAGAGCACACCACTGTTTACACCACCATTAACCGCGTTCACGCAACCAGGAACACACAGCAGCAAGGCCACAGCCGCAGACAGTCCCACCTTGCTGTGGACATATGCGGCGAGCTTCTTGATGCCAGAGGGAAAGCGCTCGGGATCAGCCACCATCTTGTTATCCGCATCGCGCTTGGGCGCAAGCCTGCAAGACAGGTCAGACATATGTGTGTGCCACGTGCAAAAGCATTCGCAGTTGTTTGTGTTAGTCACTTCCCGTCACACGAAACGTATTAAAGTCAATTTCTTTCATTGTTACTGCTCCCCAACTCGCCCTAGAAAAGTTTAGCACAAGACAATGCGGAAGCCATGTAACTAGCACGTGCATGTGTGCATATGTGGGACACTTTGCACAAACGCAACGGCGTCGATTCATAATCAACGAGGGGTGCTCAATCGACAAACACTCACCAGCACTGGATCCGCGAAAGGTGGCAGTCAGTATGGTGGAGGTTACGAAACAGCACGGAAAATGAGGTTAGACATACACTGTCTCACAATCTCATACTCCGCCTTTATCCTTTCTCTTTGTTTCAATTCCCTGTAATGTGTGACGACAACACGCGTACCTACACAGACACACACACACACACACACACAAACATGCACATGCACCCCTCCCCGTAAGATCCATGTTGTGGAGTAACAAGGAAGGCGCAGTCCATGCCCACTACTCACATCATCAATGTCGACATATTCGTATCCGGCCTCGAGGTATCCGTCGGCGGCCATTCTGTCCGCCATTTCCATGATGAGCTTCTCACTGATGCATGCAGTTGGATCCGCCGTGCAATTGACGTTGCATCGAAAGCGCTCCCACGTCATCCATCCCACTGATGTGTGGCGTGCGTAGTTAAAGTAATGATGCGTGCAGGATTAGAGCAATCACGGATTAGAAAGAGCCCTCGGTACTGTCCCTTCCGTTGAATAAGTCAGTAATGAATATTCAATTCTCAAGTGACACTGATTTCAGGTCAGACAGGGCATGGTCACCACCATCCAAAGGCAAGACGTCATTACAACATTAGTACGCTGCGCTGCACATACACAAGAGAAGTCTCCCTAATCATTGTGTAGTATGAAGTCAATGTAGACTCACACGGTGGAGTGCGACCCAGTCCGTTCTCTAGCGCAACGGTGAGTGCTGCAAGGGCGATGCATCCTGCAACGGCTACCAAGACTGCGATGCGTGCCATTGTCAGATTCTGTGCTCGAAAAAGCCAACGCGTTCAGAATTGGTGCTTTCTTCTCCTCTGTCTCCCTTGCGTTCTAATCTCAACTTCAGATTAAAAGTACGCGAAGTCCATTATTGTAGTAGTGTCAACGGTGCGGGTCGCTGATCAATCTCGCCGTTGAGTGGCTGTCACGTCGGTGTGGCACAACGTCATGCACATGCACAGTGACGGCAATCGGCTAGCGATGAATTCTTGACATTCCCGAAACGGCTTTCCGGTCCTCGGTCAAGAGCCGGGTTAGGGTTAGGGTTAGGGTGAGGGTTAACCCTTGTGTAATCGTACCCCTAACCCTATCACAACTGTGTTGTATTTTCATGACCATACTTACTCTGCGGCACTTTCAGTGGGCGTATTAACAATATATTAGACTTTTATATATAAAATATAGAAAATTTGAATGGCGTGCTGTCAATTCACCCACGGCCCGCCGGCGCAAGTATTGAAACGCGCCGCCGAACACGTCGGCAGTGCCGGCAGTCGGCTGAGTCTCGGCCGTGCAGTTCCAGTCCGCCGAGTTGTCAGTCCCGCCGAACTGAATAGGCGTCTGTCGCATCCGAAACCCGATCTTTCACATGAATTTTTCCCATTGCCACCAACACCGGTTCAGATTGAACTGTTTTGGTTAATTAGCTGTCATGGGGGGCGTGAAAGACTGACGGCTGACCCGATCTGCAGTCTGTCACTAACCTGTCTGGCCGAGTCAGTAGTGCAGACGAGCGGCATCAGTTCTGACGCGGATAGCCGTACCAGCGGCCGCCGGACTGGCAGTGCATCTGATTGAATTTTTTAAACATGCCAGTCTGAGTTCGGAGGCTACAGCGAACTGCGGCCGGGCCGCGGGCCGGCCGCAGTCGGATTGAGCGGCATCGCCGGACGCGGCATCATCGCCGGACGCGGCGCCGGGCCGGCGGCGTATTCAATGTGCGGCCGTCAGAGCGCGTCTGATCTAAGTGCCCGTGGCCGTCGTCAGACTGAACGGCCGGACTAGCGGCAGAACCGTAATATCCACTCGCAACTGGCAACGCCCGGCATCCTAGCCTGAGTCGGCGCGGCAGCTGTGTCAACGGCTGTTACTTTGAGCGGGGAAGGGCTGTTACTCCACGCAGCACGTGCCGAGTGTGATCACGTGAGGGGGACTGCAACAAAGCAAAATGCAAATAAAGGAACTGTGTATGCATTAACTATGGAGTAATAATTATTGGTAGAATTCTTTGATGGCCATGTGCGCATCACTCATGTCAGCGGCTGAGCACCAAGTACAAATAGCTGCGAATGCATCTTCTTCCCATACATCAGGAAAAACGTGAGTTTCTAATGTCCATGTCATGTCATGTCATGTGTTGTTTTATCTTCTTTGGATAGTCACTCTCGCATTATTGCTTTAGCGTCTCTTTTTTTTCATTGTGAATCTTTTTGCACACGTCAAGTCGATCTGGGTGTAATCGTGTGACCCTCATCGGCCGCAGTGGGCAGACATTACAACTGTTCTTGTGCGTCACCCTATGAAGTCTATTGCCTCTTTTTACGCAATCGGCTTTGGCTGTTATCTTCCGGTGATCGAACAGACATTCTCTTCTTTTTTGCCGATTTATTTGGTCGATTGAGTTTTATGAGTAACTCAATTTGATTGATTCCTTTGTTTCAAAATCACAACAGATGCGCTTGGCTGCCGTCGGTATTAATTCGTTATCAAGTGCCTACCATAAATTGCAAGACAACAATGATGCGTTTCATTTGCATCCCACATTTCGTACGTGTTCGACTTCATAAAAATGCTTTGATCGGATTTAATCCTGGCAATTCTGCCGAGTTTTGCAGTCTTTATTAAAGAAAAGCTAGCTTGTGCATGATTCGTGCGTGATTCAAATCACACTAGCACCATCATGTTTGGTTGGGGCGTTTTCCAACCGCAGTACACGCCGTATGTTGCGACGGCAACTGCGAACACGACAAACCAAGACAAGCCGATCCCACACAGCATGCCATACCACCCAAACAGCACGACTAGGCTCGCAACCGTCACAATTGAGCCCACGAGAAGCTCAACGTAGAGCAAAACAATAATAATACGCGAAGGTCTCCCTGTTAGAGATACTTCGGAATCAGACGCGTGTGTGTACAGGGGCGTATCCATCCCGGTGGATGCGTCATGTGCGGAAGTGCGAGTGTGCGTGATGGCCGTGTTAAGGAGGGGGGTTGTTTCGGTGGGGAGGCTCTCTGTCGTCACACACTGCTCGTTGTGGGACCGTCGGTGAGGAGGGCTTGCAGAGGGTGTCGTATACGCAGTGTCTGTTGCTGTTTCTGTCGCTGTTGTTGCTGCTGTTGCTGCTGCAGTTGTTGTTGTTATTGTTGTTCGCAATGGCGACAAAACGGTCGGACGCGGGATGTACCCCGCCAGTAGGATCGTTGGTGCAAAGACAAACGACAGAAAGGCGAGTGCGTGTATTGTCGGGTAGAGTGCGAAGATGGCGCTGAAGCATGCAATTACACAAGGATTGATGGGAGTTGAACAAGGAATCCTCGCGCTATAGTAGGCAGGCGCACACAAAGTCTATTTCAGCATCTTATGCCACAGTGCAGTAAGAGACCCACGCCGTGCAGCGTGTTGTGGGCAGAATGGCAACGCAGTGGTAATATTCAGTTGCAAACATCTGTGAGTCACCCAAGCGACACAGTTTTCCATGAATGACCAAGACATGCACTACTGTTCCTCATCTTGCAGTGTCTAAGGCCTGTTCACTGAACTGCCCATTCGACAGACACAAACATGCAGTCGACCATTGAAAACACATTCTGACACCACACTGACAGCCAAGACAATACATTTGCAATTACCAACCTTTGGTGGAAGAGAGCGCCCCACCAGAACATCGCACCCCATTCGTCGTAGCCAACGGGAACTGAATCGCGCGGTTTTGGTTAACAGACGCAAAAGCCCCGATGTGTTCAAGAGCGTCGGTCGAGAGAAGCAGTCGAGATGAGCCGAGTTTTCAACACACAAAAAGCCACGTGGAAAAGGAAATGGAAGCTGCTGTCAGAACTGACCATCCGCATAAAATTACTTGCTGAAGCACCGGCACAATGCGGCACACAGTCTCAAATGCATACAGACTAAAACACCAACAATTAAGCACACAAAAACAACGGATTGCACACGGAAGCAAACACAAAACACACAACACACACAACGCGCACGTGGTCTCAAGCACACACATGTGTGCAATGGTATATCGTCCCTCCCATATGTGCTCTGCTTGTGCAGACAACGTCCAGCACAACCAGTGTGGTCAACCTTTCTCTCCCGCACATTCCAAACAAAATTATCATGTGCATATACGCACCAATTGCAAGCGGACCGCAGATGAAATACATTCCAAAGAAAAACAGAATTTTCCAAATCGTTTCGTTCATCGCCCCAAGTCGTTTCTGCACACAGTAACACATCGACAGTGTGGACGGGAAACGCGCATAACCACGTGAGCAAGGCGGAGTGAGGGACAGTGCATATTCAGCTGGCAAGGACATCTACCGTGTCAGTAATCGACAAAGCATCGACGTATTTACTAATAGATCCAGGTGAAGAAAGAGTGCATTGACGGGGGACGCGCAGTAATTGTATTGATTGTGTGCGCCTGTGGATTGTGTGGTATGGATCAGGTGAGAGAGAGAGCGCCCAGCTGTACTACACATTACTCACCATGACCGTATTTTCCTCCTTGAGATCGTACCACATGCACCCTATCCAGTGTGACATAATGACAAAAGTAGCAGTTGGAGCGGACAAACAAACAAACAAAGAACAAGGATTCAGTCACGGGAAGCAATCGACTATAACAACATGCAGTAATATTTGCAGCAGTTTAACAGTTTAACAGTGGAGCAGCATTGCCGCACACATGCAACACATATACACACATATTCACACGCATTCACGAGCCGCCATTCTTTGCATGGCTGATGGGAAAGTCGCTTTTTCGGAATAATCTGTGATGTGCCATCAATCACCAATGGCTATCAAGTCGTTTAAGTCGATTACAGACACCGAGCCAGAATCTCCCCACCTTTTCGCGTGCTCCTGTAATTCATCTTGGGATAGACAAGCAGGCCAAGCATGCAGAACAAATACGTCGTGGCGAGAATGGGAAGTACAACCAAATCCAGTTCGTAATAGCCCAGCAGCTGGCTGCCCCCAAGCCCGAGATCCTACATAAAGCAACACGGCGGCAACGGGGGGTTTAATGTAGGCGCATGTGCCTTGTAGTGCACGCAGCATAAAATTATTGTGGCATGTCAAAGACAACGTGAAAACACAACATCATGATAACACTCGAACAGCATCGACTGCACACACACAGAAGACATACACAAGATACACACAAGACACAGCAACGATAACAATGCACACCTGCACATGCCCGTCCAGTCGGAATGTCTGTTGCGTGACCGACTGACGCCCCGCCATATCCACCGCCACCACTTCAATATCGTGGGATCCAAGTGCATACGGCAGCGGATTCCAAGCCAAGGCAAACAGGCCACCGTTCCCGCCTGGCTGTGTCGCCGTTGAGTTTTGGTGCCCTATTAAACGTCCGTACGAGTCCCTGACAGAAAAAGAGTGCGTTCCTGAAGCGTCCGGACTGTCCGTAGTGGGAACTCGATCCATGGTTCCAAGGAGGATGCCGTCAATTGCCAAGGTGACACTTTTGATGGGAGAAGGGGAAAACACGAGTGCGCGCACGTGCGTCGAGAGGGTCATGCGCTGCCACACTTCCGACTTCAGAATATGGCGACCATCCTGTGAGTGCAAGTAATATACGGTCCAGAATAAGTATCAATAATTGTGCAAAGGCTTGTGTTAAAGGAGACATACTAGGATGTGAGGCTGTAACATAGGCGATATTGGATGCTTCGTGGATTAAATCTCATGTGGAATCTGTGTTGTTGAGCTGGGAGGCTTTCGTGGTTGCGCACATCAGCCATTTTCACCCCAATCGCATATTAAGCAATGCAAAGACAGGGTATGTACAACAAAGTACTCGTGTTGGAGTATACACGCGCATGAAACGGAGACGAAACGTATCACGGCACACTTGGAAATTCACCTTTGGATTTGTGATCAAAACGAGTGGCCATCGATCCAATTCGGTGTCCGCAAAGGACAGCAGGTCGTTGTCGAGTGCAAGAATGCGGAAGGCGCGACTGCCCATCATGTCATCCACCTCAAGCTCAAGTCCGCCAGAGTGCGTGCGCATGTGCCTGCATGGGTGTCGGTGTTGGTGCGTTGAATACAAGGCGGGTATACATGAAGGCGTATTAGTGGGATCCTGATTACAAAGAGTGTTCAGGTGTGTGTTTGTGTATGTGTGTGTGTGTGTGAAACAACGTATAAAGAGGATAACGGATGAAGTCCACAAACAAGCCCATTATATGTCGCAAACAACAAATGCATATCTTTCGATCGCGCACATGGTGCACTCACATCCGGGGAAGGTGGAAATGCCCAGCCAGAATGGCAGTCCAGCCGAAATCCTGCTCAAGCGTTGCAAGGTGGTGTCCATGGAGACCTCGCCGAATGTGCGAGAACAGCGTCGTCGAGTGGGTATAATGGAACGTGACGACAGTAGCATTTGCGCCTGAAGCATCATAAACATCAACATCGAGGGGATGGGACATAAGTACATACAGACATGTACAGCTTATATGAATTGCACGCACACAGATGCATAGATACACACATTCGCGCACACATTCCATACTCACTCGACCCAGACATCCTTTCAAACTCCTCCTCAATTTCGTCAAGCGTGTCGCTCGTGAGCGATGCCCAAAACTCGAATGGCGCGGCTGGCCCCGGCACTGGAGTGACGTCAGCAAACACAAAGACGTATCGCCCAAACGGAGTCTCCACAACGCGGCTGTACACCCGCCGTTCCCCGTCGCCCGTTTTTCCGGTGACGGAAAATTCTGTGAGCGGATTTGTTTCATTTGTTGGAAGTGGTTTGTGTTCAGTGCACAGTTCTGGAGGTGGTCATAATAATGTGAGTAATGAACGTAACTAGATGCAAATCCACAATCCAAAGCAACGGAAAAAACATCACATGGATACACAGCAGACAATCAGTTTCACAATAAGGACGGATGCAGAATATACCTAGAGCCGCCCACACAATCGCACATACACACACATATATACACACATACATGCACACAACAAAACAAGCACACACACGAACCGTACACACATTCGATACACGCGTATGCACACACGTACATGATGCATGCAGACACACACGCACCCGCAAAAAGATTCCTCGTCGAATTAAGCGAGGGCACGGTCCACGCGTCGTGATTTCCACGCATATCAAACCACACGGCGGGATCGTACAACCCCACGCCCTCGAGGCATGCCTGGTATGTCTCCCACTCTGTCGCAGACTGGTGTCCAGACGTTCTAATTAGTCCCCGATGTGCGCGGGCGTCAGTCAAATCCCCCGACGCAATGGTGAATGAGGGACGCACGGCAGGGACAACTTCTGATAGAAACTGGCGGAAGTGCGCCTCCCGCGCAGGCTCATAGCGGCTAATGTGCATGTCGGACACCTGGGTGGATGGCGCGAGTCGTGTTGGGGGAGCGGAGTGGACGCGGATGCATATGTGCGGCAGAGACATGGGCAAGAGTATTAAATGTCAGTGTCGGAGGGGATGAGTCCGTGCTAACATGGCGAGATTGAATCACACGTCAGAGGATGCCGTGCCGCCCATGTGTGGGAGTGCGACATTCCACCCAAGCAGCAATTCCTTGTGGACACCACCGAAGGGTCCCCTAGAACCGTCACAACAAATACAACGGGTATTCATAATTCTACCGCCAATCCCCCGTGCATCATCTACTTCCGCCCCCACGGGCATGTACCTGCAAAAACCACAGCAGCCGATCAGGAGATCCATCTGGGACTTTGCTCAGGCGCTCATCTCCCATCGGGAGGGCGTTTAAGGACGAATGAAAATGGCCCCTCGAGCGCACAGAGAGAAAGGATAGAAGAGCAAGACCCATAGAAGCCAGCAGCAAGATCCAGATGCATATACATCGCTTTCGGCGGATGCAAGAGCGTATCATTCTTACGAATGGAGAACGCATTTCGCGGTAAATCGTTCAAACCGGAGAGTTGTGCAGACGGGTTATGAAAGCAAGTTCATTGGCAATTTTGATACACTTCAGGAGAATGTGTTCGCTCACAGTACATGTGGATACAGTGCATCGGCACCCAGGGAGGCGGAGACGCGGGAGATGATCGTCGGCGGCGAGAGAGGAAGAGGGAGACAGAGATAGAGAGGCATGAAGGATTCAAGTCAGTGTCATAGGCGCTGTGCCCATGGACTCCACAACAGAGACAGAGACAGAGATAGAGACAGAGAGAAGAGGGGGCGGGGAGGCGGGACGTATTGCACGGAGATGGACGATTTGCAAGCGTCGCCAGAGGTGCACGCGTTCCTCGCATTCCACATTCCAGGAGAGGAGAGCCAGTCCACACCAATTTCCACTCATTCTTCCCCGCGAACAATGTATGTCGTTCCTGAAGACGGGAGTAAAACACTTTACACGCCAAACATGCGTGACAGAGTGCAAAAAGGATGCACTGGGTGGTGAAGGCGTTTCCCTCCTCAACTGCATTTCTAGTTTGTGCGCTGGTACACATGATTACATGGTAGTTATATTTACATAAAATGAAAGAACTTCTAGACATCACACATCGGGCACACACGCACACACAGTCCATCTGTCTCTTTTCAACATCCCATGCCAACTGTTGCCACATGATCTGACGACAGAGCGTAAGGCAAAACGTTTTAGTAAAAATAGAATGTCATGCGATGCATACTCGTTTATAATAAGTGATGTTGCTTCACCAAATGTAAATAATTGTAGTCCGATTGCGAATACCCTTGATAGGCCATTACTCAGTATGGACCCAACGACGGTTGCATATTGTCTTGTGCCACCGATTGACACACTTTTCCACTTTCCCACCTCTGCTCTCGTTGAACATGACAATGCACTTAAAAACATGTTGATCGAATGCCAGTATTATAATTTATATAAATAGTCTGATTGTCGGGACTCGGCCATTACGCTGGTCACGTGCCGGACAGACAACAATCGGGCCCGTAATTATAAAGCATCATGATTCACTGAATGTGAAACATCAGCAAAAGTTAATCGTCATCATGGCTTCCCAAACACCCGTCTCGTTCTCGTCGCTCCCCATCGAAGTCGTCGTGACCCACGTTGCTCCATTACTTTGCAACAAGGACCTCGCATCTCTTACCGGCGTCAACTCACAGCTCCGTAATGGCCTTAGGCTCAAGCGCATGTACAGCCTGCGTTCTGCGTTTTCGAAGCAGTATTGGAAGTCTGCCAAATTCCGCAAAGCCGTTTGGGCCGACATTCCACGCGAGCGACTTGAATTGGATCTGAACGGTGTCCATAGCGTGCGTGGGGATCTGTCTGCGTTGGGCGGCGTCCATTCGCTCACTCTCGATAATTGCCAGGGAGTGACAGATGTGTCTGTATTGGGTGGCGTCCACTCGCTGAATATCTCCTATTGCTACGGAGTGGTGGATGTATCTGCGTTGGGTGGCGTCCACTCGCTCGATCTCTCCTATTGCCACGGAGTGTTGGATGTATCTGCGTTGGGTGGCGTCCACTCGCTCGATCTCTCCTATTGCCACCGAGTGGTGGATGTATCTGCGTTAGGCGGCGTCCATAAGCTCGATCTCTCCTATTGCTACGGATTGACGGATGTATCTGCCTTGGGCGGCGTCCATAATCTCGATCTCTCCTATTGCTACCGAGTGACGGATGTGTCTGCGTTGGGCGGCGTCCATTCGCTCAATCTCAGGGGCTGTATAGGAGTGACGGATGTGTCTGCGCTGAGCCGGGTCCATACACTTTGGCTTCCGTAATGTCGCCGCTTAGACCCACTAAAATGTACACCTGGATGCTTTTTCCAACATGCAACCAGTACCGCACGTCCGTTTCACTGTTGCATCCCGCGGTTGTGTGCATCACAAGTGCTTTCTTCAATGCAGCTCTTTCAAATTTGGTAAAGTTGAAAGAGCAGACATTATCAGAATTGCCGGGCACTGCAGGCATATACTGGGAGTCTTTTTTTGGTAATAGTCGACTCTCACTCTCTCGCTCTCTCTATCACTTGGTTGCAGTCGATGGGCTTACGTCTACGGCGTTTTACGGACTAAAGGTCCCTGCAAACTCGACTTTTTTTGTCACTTTCATATATTGTCACAGTTTCCATACACGCCAAGAAAGAAAGTGAGAGGACTCATGCCTCAGAAGTGCTGTTATCAAACACGTTGTCATAGCTTCCCTCACTCACGAGTGCGTCGGTCGACCTGCTGCCCTCCCCATATCCCGACGGCATGCCTGACGCACTCACACCCGCAACAACACTATCAGAGTCTGCGGATCCATACGAAGTGTCGACATACCGCCGCGAATCCGACCGATTGAGCGGCGGAGGGACAGTCGTCTGTGTCACCATAATATCCGCCTTTGAGCCGCGTCGCAGGCCACTGGACCAATGGGGTGGCAGAGTTATTTCCGCCTTCGACTGGCGGCGCATTTCAGACCAATGGGGAGGAAGAGAAACCTCCGCCTTTCCCGGAACGCCCCTTCCCTCCGTCCAATGGAGAGGCAGGGACACGTTCGACGGCCGCCGCCCATCGCCAATCATGTCTGCCTTTGACGCCTGCCGCGAGAGGAGGGGTGGTCCATCCACCCTGGATGTCTTGCGACTCGCGCTGTTGAAGACAACCCCCGTATGCGAGGACGATGCATGATGCGACAGGGAATCCGAGTCGCGCTTTTCTCCGCCGACGTCCACACTCACACTGTCCACAGTGCCACTGACGCGATCGCGGTGCTCCTCTGCCGGACGCTGCACAGACTCCCTCCGCATATTCTCGAGATGGGTTCCGTCGTTCTTTTGGGCATCCATCTGAGCATCCACCACCACGAAGGACGAAGAAGCAGAGGGCAGTGTGTCCAGGCATACATCCGGGCCACACTCCTCCTCCTGGCAGGATCCATACAGTCCCGCATCGTTGTACGCAAGGTGCGTTCCAAGAAGTTCGCTCGTCACACTCATTGCAATTGCATCCGATTCCAGCGGCCGTGCTTCTCCATACAGCGGCATTGGAATTCCAGAGGCGTCGGTTGTTGCCGAGGTGATCGATGCGCCCATTGTCTGTGTGGTGGTGGGAGAGGGCCAAATCGGGAGGGAAGATATGTATGTGTGTGTGTGTGTGTG